>JBCNJP010003101.1:0-16931 GCA_039602395.1 Deinandra increscens subsp. villosa | reverse complement strand
TAATTCATTAGCCAAATTATTAACTACATGCTCATTTGAAATTCTAAGGACATAAGAGTATCTAGCCTAAAGCGGTCTCTTCCTTCCTAATCATCAGATTCAGAATTCCTATCACTCCTAAAATGGGAACCCACTAGCAGACTGATTAACATATTTATACAACAATAAACACACAGGCTATTTAAGCTACTCCTAGGTCAGCTGGGCCTACCAACACATCATAGATTAGTAATGTTTTCCATTCTCACCATACTTATCCACTTTTTCCAAATTAATCATTAATTAACATTCAAGCACAATTAGACAATCAATCCCTGGTTTACTATCATTTTCCATTAATTTTGCAGCCAGAATCTTGGACATTTTTGACAATTTTTCAATTTTTTTTTCAAATTTTCTGACTCAAAAACACACCAAAAATAAAATACTCAAGACTCAATACGAAAGTATCCCATCCCCGGCAACGGCGCCAAAAACTTGATGTGCTCGGAACGACTCTAAAAACACTAATAAAATAGACCTAAACCTAGACCTAAGACACACCTAAATTTTACCGAAAATAACCTAAACCGAACCGAACCCTAAGGCAGTGTACCTGTCGGATTGGAGTAAAGCTAAGGTAAGACCGGAATATCGAATCCAAAGACACTCTAAAGACAAGACTTAACCTAGGACCTATGAAATAGAAATACTGAGTAAATTTGGTTTTTGATTTGATTTGAGAATTGGATTAACTAAAGTTAACTAATTCAACTAACAACCGGACAACCGCAGGAACCCTTGGGGAAATTCAAATGAGGGAGAGATATACCACCTAGACCTAGACTCGCAATTGACACTTAACTTTACCTCGGCTCTGACTAATCTGATGGTCGCTAGTTCACCTTTTAAGTCCTTCCTAGGCAACGATTCTAACGCTCGAACAAGGGTTCACCTTTTAAGTCCTTCCCACTTCAATTACCCTAGCCACCCTCGGATATACCTAAGGCACACCTAGACTAACCGGAGCTACCAATAATTACCATGAATGACACGGAATAGCAAGCTAGACAAAACCCTAGGACGCTTCCTTTTGAGACAACGCAACCCTAAGACTTCAACCAACCCAACTACCCGTTAAACCTATACCTTTTAAGTCTTCAGTTTAGCAGCACATTACAATCAAATAATCAACCAACCGAAAATGCAATAGTTCAAGGTAACCCTAAACTACACTTTAGCAATCAACCCTAAAGTTAACTACCTTGGTTAATCTACCTAAACCGAAAGACATTCGCGGGTAAATTAAGCATTAACAGTCAATTAACAATCCGATCATAACACACATGTGCATCATAACATAATAATTATTGGAATTGAATAGAATCGTAACATCAATCAATCAATCAAAACCGAGAATAAAGTCAAAACATCAATCACTCATCATAACGGTCTAGATGGCATAATAGGTTTAGCCTACAATCATATTCTGAACAATAAAAATACTAAAGTCTGAAACTTGATTCAAAAACATGATAGCAATTATTGAAAAACAAAGTAAACGAAAGAACCCGATAGCGAATTCCAATGCAAACTTGATCTCTCAATGTTCCCTCGTGATCCCAGCTCTCTTCTGCTCTGAAAATCGCCTCTGGTCGCTCCTGAAATCGTCTGAAGTCGAATAATGTCGAATTGAAACCCTAACTTCGAATTTATATCGAGAAACCTTTTTCTGCGGGTTTTAGACTTCCAAGCGTATCGCTTGGAAGTATGTCTTCTGTAGGCGATACGCCTACTGCCCATGCCGCGACAAAACAGTCGGTCAAACCGACTTAACCCCCGTTGACTTTCCTTTCCACGCGCGTATCGCTTGCCAGTGATCAAGTTCCAGGCGATACGCCTGGAACTACTTCTTCAGCACTTTTTCTCCAATTCTCAATTTGGCTCGGGACTTTATTAAAAACCTACAAAACTCAAATAAAAATAATAAAAAGGACACAAAGACTCAAACTTAACTAAAAGCACTTAAAACAAATGGAAACTGACTCAAATGGACTCAAATACATAACAAAAGACTTAGGAAAATCGGATGTGTTTGCAACACATCAGTAACCATACAAGGTAAATTACCGTTACGGGTGCACACGTAAATGTAATTTGCAGTGTATGGAAGCCCTGGAGAATTCTACTCGGCAAACCGTCGGTTATAAGGGATACGACCTTTCATTTCAAAATCCCGTTATGTCAATTCCCAAGCTTACGGCCCTCAACCACACCCTCATTGCGTTATCACACCTGTTCTCATCCTTCCTAGATATGGCTTCCAACCCATCTGAACTCCTCTATTAATGCTGGTGCAATGGCAACCGTAGTAAGACATCTTACCACTCATCTTATCCGATGACAAGATCTCCCCTCGCTGCGAGCGATCCTAACTCACAACTGAGCCTGATTCATCAGTAGCCCTAATCCTACCCCTATGACGTTAACCGCCATAACCATTCTCCAAGCTCCCGCAGTTGCGCAACAACTTCATAAATGCAAACCCGATGAAACCCGACGATTATGCTTCGAACATTGGAACCAACCTTTCAGCAGGAAAATCTTGTGGAGTTTTCCTCTCTTGACTAGCAACCCCTGATACGTCTGAACAAGTCAAATTTGCTGATTGTGGCCTCGTCACGATCTCACGCACTCTATACCCTACTACAAATATGATTTCACTTGACGGAGCAGCATTGGTCGAGAACCTTCTGAACCCGTACAATCCACTTCAATTTCAACACTCATTTTATTTGTGAACTTGATTTTCAGCGAATCTTCTTCTCTCTTACCTGGTGTGGCTTCGATGATCTTCAAGCCAGGAGCCGTCGCGGCTAGCTAACTTCATCGATGACACTTCCATGCCCCTTATTGTTTTCAAGCGCCCCCGTACGGCAAACTTTGACACCCGACACTCGGCAACAGTGTGCTAGGAAAGTCTGCAATATTGTATATTGATACCCATTGTTCATATTCCTTGTCTCCAGAAAACTTACATTGGTAACCCCCGCTCTATAGTGACCGAGCGAATAACTAACCCGAACCTTGTGATTGGATGAAGACATGTTTGAATCAACCCTATGTGCGTCGAGCTACGCAAGGATCACTAAGTACCCGATATTTTCACATTTTACACACAACATGACTTTTCGATACGCAATAGACCTCGCGAAACCTTAACTACAATTCGTATATACACTCATTGAAAGCCATGTAGTATTTAAATTCGTCGGCACTTGGTGTTTCGGAAACCATGAAACTCATCCTACTGTACGGTACAACCGTTGACACACTCGCGTTTATATCGGTCGACCCAAATCGTTTTCTCCGGGTTCGCGTCAATTGTGCCGGATGACTCTCTTCGAAACGTATAGTTGCAACTACCCTACACTAGCTACCTCTCCCTTCATCCTGAGTCTGTATTCCCATACTTGGTATCATTCGTGCTTCTGCAGGGAACCTTTCGGTCATTAGAACGTCACCCTTATTTTGAATCCTTACCGGAGGGTAATATGCGTAACGATTTATCCCATGTGGTCGAACCCCATTTTTAACCTAAACGTGAAAGACTACCCTATCTTTTGAAGTCCGCTAAACCCTTAATAATCCTCACCATAGACGAAGACCCCACCGATCGAAAACGTGGAAAAGCTTTTTGTTGCAAAATTCAAAATTTTCACATGATTGCATGGTTTCAAATCTTTATCTCCCAATCAACTCAAAGGCATTGGGGAAAAACATAAGATACCTTATTTTCAATTATATTATCTAACAAGATTTGTCAAATAGCCAGGAATGGCAAGGAAACTGGTGCACCCTCAACGTGCTGATAGTGTGGTGGTTTAGCTGCGGTACACCCTATACATAAGCACTGTCGGCATGTGGGAGGTGAGAACAGTGCTGAACCACAGATTTACCTTGTAAGCATAGACAAAAAAAAAACCTTATTTTGAGAAACTTCGCTTAATGGGACAGTGCCCACAATAAAGCAAAATTTATGTTACTCCATTGTAATTTCACATGTCCCTCATACATATTTTTCACTAGAAAAGACATGCACAATTTAATCAAATAAAACCTATTGTTCTTCCAACTCTCTAGGTTGAGAGAAAATCTCCTGATATAAATTGCTTACTAAGGGGTCAAATGTAGGTTAATACCTAGAGCAACAAAACAACGTTTTAACAACTCAAGGTTTGTATTATAAAAGACAAATCACATATTATTTAGAGCAACCCCGTGACTTTTCCAGGACCCTTATCAACAGTTACTCGTCCCAGATCCATACTCGTCTTGGTTCACCATGGAAATTGGTGAATTATTTCAATTGGTCCTCTAGCTATTGCATTTCTGACACACCACGACTTGTTAACCTCGCGTACGCCTAAATTGTCACCGGCTTGGTGAAGCAGAGCACTTCTTTATGAAATTACCGCACTTCTTTATGAGATTACCACGCTTACTTGCTATGCTATTGGTACTACGATACCTTGCAACGTCATCTGCCTATACCTTTTCTGCGAGCTGTAAGAACCACCCGATCTTAGCCAAATTCAAGGATGCATAACTACCCTCCAGATACGTTAACGTTCGAACCTTTTAGAAACACTTCTTCCCTCTACCGTGTCATTTGACACAATACTTTCTGTTATCTTATTGGATACTATAGCTGAAGACTACTCGGACATATGGTCAATTCGTCATATTAAATACTTCGATTTCGGATACGGTGTCATCGTGACACTTGTTAAACCTAACCATGCGATGCGATTCAACTCACTCATGAAAACGTTCGGTATAGAAAATCACTCTTCATACGATTATGCGAAATGGTCATTCGATGCTTTTCAATTATATATATATCCGTTAAATGGTTAGCGCTACGACAATTTTCGGGACGAAAATTCCTTAACATGGGGAGGCTGTGACAATTGTAACTTCCCAAGTTAGCTCCGTTAAGTTTTTCCGTTAATTCCATCAGTTCCGTTAGACAATCTCCGTTAGCCATGTTATAAACCGTAACTAATGCGTGTCTAGACCGAATACGTCCATGACCTTTGGTTGATCACCGAACCCGTCCATATGTGCTATGTGTTTATTTACTTACTACCATTACGTGAAGTTATATGCAACGTATTTATTTGATTAAGGGTGTAATTGTGTGATTATCGAGAAATTGTGTTTGTCTTACTTGAAATGTAAATTGACCTTTTTGGGTAGCCAGCGAAACTACCAGGCGAAACTACAGTTTCGCCCGGTAGCTAAGACATTTGGGCTACGGGACCAGTTTCGCGTGGCTAGCGAAACTGCCAGCGAAACTACCAGCGACACTGCCAGCGAAACTAGCACCTGATATATAGGAAACTCAAGCCAACCTTTTCATTTTTGCTCATTCCTCACAAACACACACACTTCTGCACTCTCCCTCTCTCGAGATCTCCGGCCAGCAAGGAAATAGCTCAAACCACAGTGATTCCAGCCCCAAATTTCCATCCATCCAAGCATTGGAGATCAACCGTGAGTCACATAAACCTCCCTTATGCATTTCTTGTATGTTTAACTAAAATGTATGCTTAGAATCCACATGCAACGACTTCTGCTACTGCTATGATGCTTAGGGATGCTAGACATAACATAAATTCTGTAACTTACCATGTCAATATGAAGATCTATGCTAGTTAGGTTCCTTTATGTGAAAATGCATTCTTGGTAAATCGATGACTAGAAACCATGTTTTAGGTGTTAAAATTGCTCACATGATGTTGGTAAACGTTTAGGTATGCTAGATATCGAATTGCATGTGATACAGAAGCTGTTAGAAAAGTTTTTAGTCAAATTTACGGGTTTTTCTAGCGACTAGCGAAACTGTGCCTTCATCAGGCGAAATTATGTAGCGAAATTACGTATATCTCCTTCTAGCGAAACTAAGTAGCGAAACTATAGTGTCGCCGGGTAAACCAACCAGACCTGCTCGAACGAAACTACCGAGCGAAATTCCCTGAACGAAAGTTCAAACCAGTTTCGGGCGAAACTAGGCTAGCGAAACTGTGCTAACAGTTTCGAGCGAAACTAGCCTAGCGAAACTGTGTCATCGGGTATTGCCTAGCGAAAGTGCTGCCCGTGCACACAGTGAAACTGCCTAGCGAAACTGCTAGCGAAATTGTGACCAGAATCCAAACTTGTACAATTTACTTGAAATGATATGCCATGACTTACATGCTTTATACTATGATAATACTTGCTTTGACTCCTGATGTATATGAACCCTTGTGTATGATCAACCATCGGTGTCGTGTGTCGTTATGTCGTGTCGTGTTTTCCAACGTGCTAGTAGTTTTAAACACAACCTTTCACCTAAGACCTTAATGTGATTATTAGGTCCTCGTTAACAATCATAACCGGATTTATTGAAGAGTAAGCCGAGCAACCTAAGGTGAGTTCATTTACATTATTGTTATGTCCGTTCAGGGACGATAACGCGCAAGTGGTTACATCCGGTAAGGATGGTAACCCAAACGGTAAGGTTTTCTTACTGAGTAAATTTCCGACATAATATCATATGTGACACTGAATTGAACTTATTTATTAAAAAGTCCTTACATTCGAGCCGTTAATATACAGTAGCGAGGTAATATTGAGTAGTACTACTGGGGATTGACACCCCCGCTCAGCGGTGCACGGGATGCACCCTCCCGACTGGCGGTCGGACTGAGACCAATGTTAGCCTACCCTCCGTGATCCTTCAAGACACGGGAAGGCAAGGTTCATAGGTATTCCCTATCAAAACATTGTCAGCTTCGGTTACGAACAATTCAGGTGTACATAACTATAGGCTAGCTACCTACGATATGGAATTTTACTGGTCTTATGATATTGATTGTGTTGTACCTGTCTTTATTCATAAAATTTAGGTCTACCTGTGACGGGTAGACTGCTTTAGTGAACTCACCAGCCATGGCTGACACTTGATTGTTGAATGCTTTTCAGGTTAGCTTGGAGGATCATGGATGGCACGGGCAGCGGCAGTACTTGTCCTTTGTAAAACCCTTTTGGAAATTGTATTTCAGATGCTTTAGTAATCACTTTTACTAAACTACAACCTTGTAAACTTTTAATGCTTCCGCTAATTTTTGTGAAATGTAAACTCTGATTTATTTAATGTAATACATGACTGTTTACCCCTTTAACTATGGCTTGGTTGTAACTAAAGACTTGGATCCTGGTCTGGATCACACCCCACACGGTTATACTTCGTTAGTGGAAATTGGGGGTGTGACATTTTATCTAAACAAACTTGCAAGGTTCATTCATGTAATTCCATAAACTGGTTTCCTTCCTTGTAATTTCATGAGGGACCAATTCCGTCATTAAAGGAAAGTTGAATTGTGAAAATCAAATCACTACGTAACCCACGAAGGCCGACCGTCGACCCTCTTCACATCCCGTAACCGATCGAATAATTGTTCAGCCCCTTCAATTGATTTAACCTAACCTAAGTCCATCATTTAGTGCTTCCTAATCTCACAGACTCTCTCTTTCTCTCGTTCTTGTTCCCTTGTGAAACCGCCGTGAGAAGCAACACGAGAAAGAAATCCGGCCACCACGTTCGAAATTCCGTTTTGGTTGTCGGGTTGTTCCTGTCGCCTGCCTTGCATCACCATCTGACCTTGAACACGGTAGCGTCGAGTTGAAGCAGCTTAGTTCATCCCGGTTTCGAGTTTTCGGGTTCGAGTTCAACCCCCGTTCCCGTTTCGGTCATCGTCAATACCCAAGGTAAACTTAAAAGCCTTTTGTTATACTAATTCGATCAATCATTTTTGTGTTTTTGGCTTCTGGTTGGGCTCTGATAAAACTTCCGGTGGTTGGGTACGGCAGTCGAGTACGGTAGGGTTTTTAACGAGGAAGAGGACACTGTCCTTCAAAGGTTTATATATTTCTTAAACCATTCTTTACACAATCGTAAGTTTGTCTCGGTGGTTAAGGCTGTGACTTCTAATGCATAGGTCGCCGGTTCGAATCTCGCTCACTCCATATGTTTTTGCTTTTTTTATGTGAATTTGGTTTTGCCACTTAGCTGTTAAGATAAAAGAATTTTGGGCGAGATGGAAACCAAAACAACCTTCTGTCCGGATGGTTTGGGTGCTATGATCCAAACTAGAGGTCATAGGTTTGAACCTTGTGACCTCCGGTTTTGTTGCCTTATTTTATTTTGGTGTTTTTGGACCCTTTTTCTTGACTCAAAACTACTAACCCATCATCCTTGACATGGGTTTGGACCCGTAAGATTTTTATAATCATCATCGGTATTGCTTTTTATCCCATTGGTTTATACTAATTGATTTTTATATAAAATCTTTGATTATTTGACGGTGATTTATAAAAGAATACACACTCGAAAATTATATAAAGATATGTGTTTAGAAAATATAAAATTAACATTTTAATAACCCTTATATTTATACAAAATTTCACATATACGAATAATATATTTCGTCTTATCGTGCGTTATGAACTCTCTAAACGTTAGAATTATATATTTATAGAAAACACGTTATTGATACAGTTATATATTTTGTTATGTATATATATATATTTATATATACAAACCTATTTTATTCTTCGAGTTCATGGACAAATATTATTGTTAATCGTATACCCTTCTTCGACTTTCATAATCGTTATAATTTTGGCAATTTGCCTTCATCGACTCGTTTTGAGATTTATGATCCTCTTCATGTCATAATTGACATCGTCTATCTTTCGCCGTTGGTCTAGACTTAGTCGTTTTCAATTGAACACACACTCATATATGTATATGCTCGTTAGGTGTTTGGTAGAGTACACAAGACCGGTTAGTTGCTACTTGCTGTTATTATCTATCTGGAATTGCTGTGCATCCAAAGGTGAGTTTCACGGCCCCTTTTTACCTATTTTAATCCTGTTGGGGGAGATTAACATGCAAACACTTGAACTGTTAGATAACTATATCACCTGAATGATAGTGGCACACATATGATAAAGTCCTCACTTTTAGAGTTACTGTCAATGTGACATCAGCGGGAACTTATTTGGTAGATCTACTGGGCCTGACAAGCCCCACCCGGGTCATTCGCGCTGACTCGATTGGATATCGAACGGGTGTTATATACTTCTTAGTCTTAACGAGGCACAATTGAACTTGTCGAGCTTCAGTAACTGGATAGCTAGTTTATCTAGTCAAACGTGCACTGATTTCTTGAAAATAGCCTAGCTAGCTATTGATATATTATCTGGATTATATTAACTGAACTTGAACATGAACTGTTGTTGAACGGTCAACCTTGAACTTAAACTTGAACTGTCGAGGAACAGTTGATTTACTATGAACTGGAACTGTTGTTGAACAGTCGATTTACATTAACTGGAACTGTTTTTGAACTGATAAACCTGTGAACTCACCAACCTTTGTGTTGACACTTTTTAGCATGTTATTTCTCAGGTTGCGGATGTTCGGGTATCACGAGTACGCATGCATGAGTATTTGAAAACCCTTTTATTGTCTTTGAACAAGCCACGTCACCTTGGGTGATGGTGTTTTTACATTAATACTTTCATTGTATTTACGCTTCCGCATTTGTAAAACTCTGTATTTATATTTTAATGAAATATACAACCTTTTTATTAATTACTGGTCATTCGGTGTAACTAATGGACGGCGATCCTGGTTTGTCACGCTCCCTGCGGCGCGTTATCGCGCGTGGGATTTTTGGGGGTGTGACAAAAGGTTTCTAATTATAATTTTACAAGATTTAAGGGATGAGGTACAACAAGTAAAAATAGTTTAAAAGGGGGTATGGGTAGTAGCACCCATTTTATAAATGTGCATGAGACAAAAAATAATAAAATAAATTTAATTTTGTGAACGCTATTACTATAAATAATGACGCCGTAAGGATCAACGCTAGTTTTTTGACGGTTTTCCCAATATATTTTATCTCAGCCTTTAAACTTCACCTAGATTTGATCCAGCCTTTCAAATTAGGCAGTTTTAAAACTGTATTACGGTTTTTTTTGTGTGCTTATGACGTCACCCTTTCAAGGTGATACTTTCAACATAACCTTATCACCGTATTGAAATTCCAATGGCTTTCTTCCTTTATTAGGATAGCTTTTCTTCCTATCTTGGGCAACCTTTAACTGATCCCAAATTTGTTTAATCTTGTCGGTGGTTTCCATAACCACTTTAGGCCCGAATATTTGTGCTTTGCCCACTTCAGACCAACATTGTGGGGTTCAACGTTTTCTACCGTACAAGACTTCGAACAGAGCAATTTTTATGCTTGTGTGGCAGCTATTGTTGTATGAAAATTACATTAATAGTAAGTGGCTATCTCAATTGCCACCAAATTCGACAACACATAACTGAAGCATGTCTTCCAGGGTCTAAATTGGTTTTTTCACTTTGGCTATCGGTTTGTGGATGATAGGCAATACTTAAATTCAAAAGTATTTCCATTACCTCTTGAAAACTTTTCCAAAAATGAGAAATAACCCGATTGTCCCGTTTAGACATGATAGATAAATGGACCTCATGCCTTGAGACGATTTCATCAACATACATACGAGCTAAGCGTTCTAAACCGAGCGTTTCCTTAATAGCCGGAGAATGGGTTGATCTAGTTACCCGTTCAACTATCACCCATATGGAATCGTTATCGCGATCGGTTCGAGCAATTTGGTGATGAGATTCATAATCACCAATTCTCATTTCCCAATGGGCAATTCAAGTGGTTGCTATGTTCGGCTTTGACTTTCAGACAAGTCGTGCATCTTTCTACATAAGCAACTACATATTTCATCCCTAGCCACCATTAATTACTTTTGATATTCCGGTACATCTTATCACGGTCACAATGCACCATGTATTTGGACTTATGAGCTTATACCAGAATAACATCCCTAAGTCCACCAAAAGCAGGAATCATATCCGATTACCCAATCTTAATATCTCATCTTCACCCGTGATAACTTGTTCCAGAGTACCAATATTTCATCCTTAAGCAAACTTTCACTTATTACATTATTTAAACCTTCTTTAAACTTAAGAAGATAAGTGAGACAATGAGAGACATCACTATCTAGATATGCATGCCATTAAACCACCAACCATTTGGTATTTAGGCTATTCGTAATGGGGCATTTTTGGGCTCCATAACGCCCCATAACGCCCCATAACGCCCCATAACGCCCCATATAACGCCCCGCCCCACTACGCTGGGGCGTTATGGGGCGTTATGGAGCCCAAATTCGCCCGGGGCGTCAGGGTGATAACGCCGGAGAAGGGGAGAAAACCACAAAATATAGCCGTTGAACGGCTATATTTATATCCGTTAACTTTTTTTATTTATTTAATTTAAACACATTTTTTCACTATAAATACCCCACCTATTTTATAAACTTGCACACATCACACCAACTCAATTCTCTTCTACTTCTATAAACTTCTATATTTTTTAAAAATGTTTCCCAACCAACCCAACAACCAACCCAACTCTCGACCTAATACCGGGGAGAACGAACCCGATCAAAACCTTTGGCAAATGTTTATGAACATGCCTCCCCCTCAATTCCCGCCAATGAACCCCGCCACTCAACCTATCCCGAACCAATTCACAAACATGAAGCTTTACTCTCAAGGTTTTTCCCACTTCTCCCAACCACAATTTGGAGGTTATCCACCTCAACCATTTCAAGCTTCTCCAACCCCCCGACCTTCTCCAACCTCGCGACAAACTCCAACCCCTAGAGCATCTCAACCCTTTTCTCTTCAAGATGAGGACGTTGGAATCGTCCAAGAAACACAAGAGGTCGGTGCATCACAACCAAAACAAAAAGCTAGAGGAAAGAGTAAACGATCTCAAAAAAAAAGAGGACGACGCGAGAGCGACAAAGGAGATAAAATTTTGGAGCGACGACGAGTGTTTCGCTCTTTGTGGAGCTTACGTTGAAGCTTCGGAGAACCCGACAAAAGGTTGTTTTTTTTAACTAAAAGTTATATTTTAAAAAAAAAAATAATTTTTTTTACTAACTTTTGTCTCTTTTTTTTTTAGCAAACAATCAAGATGCGAGAGAATTTTGTGACGAGATTCGGTCCAAGTTTTTCACGTTGATGGGGAAGGGCGAATACCGAAACCCGGATTCGTTGTCGTCCAAATGGAGAGAAATAAACAGAAGATGTCAAGCTTTCTCGAACTACTATGATCGGTCCAGATCTAATTGGCCGAGTGGTGCGAACGATGCCGACATTTACGATAGGGCGGTGACCGAATACCAAGTGGAGCGTAGTCACTTCACTCTCAAGAAATGTTGGTCGTTTCTCTACCAAAGCGAAAAGTGGAAATCGAAAGCGGATATAACGACACGTCAAACCCGAAAAAGCAAGAAATCCAAGACGTCCTCTTCCGCCGATCCCGAGTCGTTTGACTCAACCGCTCGAACATTCAATATTAATTTGAATGATTCGGGCGATGATGACGATGATGATGATGATGATGCTCCGACCCAACCCGTGCAAACTTCTAGTGGGAGGCCAAGAGGTCGAGATTTCGCGAGAGCTAACCGGGGAAAGGCTCCGGTCACCGAATATCATGCGGTGGTGGCCGAGAGTATTCAAGATATTGCACGGTCAAAAAAGAAGCAAGTCGAGCAAATCGACGATTATCAACTCGACAAGGATCTCGAGTTTCTTGCCCAACCAACGCCTCAAAACAGTGATCCGGTTTACCTCGCCCTCTATAACAAAAAGAGGGATCGAATCAAGAAGAAATGGAACTTGTAATTTTTATTTTAATTAAGTTGTAATCTTTTTTTTTAAATTAGTTGTAATTTTTATTTTAATTAAGTTGTAATCTTTTATTTTTTAAGTAGTTGTAATTTTTATTTTAATTAAGTTTTAAATAAAAATTAGTTGCAATTTTTATTTTAATTAAAATAGTTTTAAAAAAAAAGTAAAAAAAATAAATATTAAGTAATGATGGTGGGGCTTTATTGGGCTTTATCCACTACACCATAAAGCCCCATAAAGCCCCTTGCCTAGTCAGCGTCCACATGGCACATAATGCCCCTTGTGGGGCTTTATGGGGCTTTAACCATTACACATAGCCTTAAGCTAAGTGTAGTGGATAAGGCCCCAAATGGGGCGTTATCCGCCATGTGTATGATGACTGGACAATGGGTTTTATGGGGCTTTATGGTGTAGTGGATAAAGCCCCCATAACGCCCCAATTTCTTCCCCTTTTGCGCGTTATAAGGCTAACGCCCCTCTCCAGTTTTTTTGCTCATAACGCCCCATGACGCCCCTGCGTAGTGGGGGTGGGCGTTATGGGGGGCGTTATAGGGCTTTATTGGGCCCAGTAACGCCCCATTACGGGTAGTCTTAGAGTAATTGAATCATGAGCTCGATTTTGAATAATTAGCTAAGGAACCAGATCATGTTCTGTTTAGCTAGATAATAAATTGAATCGTAGCCTATCTGATTTGGATTCAATTATTATTTTGATTGGTTACCTTACCATCTCACATGCATATTTTGCTAGTACTTCACTAATTTTTTAATTGAATTTTTTTGAACGGCCAACGAATGCCCCGGAAAACCCGGGGACTATTTACACCAGTTGAGCTCATTCCAGGGAAAATCCACCTCCGTGAGCGGCCGGGTGGTAAAACCTGGGAGCTCAGGGATCAAACTTGTGACCTTACAGCCCCAAGTCTCCCCTCATCGCCAATGCCCCTTCCAAAGTGTTACCTTTAAGAATCGAACCTGTGTCTCAAGTAGAGAACATAGGCTTCTTACCACTACACCACAATGGACACACTTTTCTTAAACGTGAAAAGAAAAACCACGTAAGTTTTCCACTAAGCCTTCTTTAGTATCATCTAGAAAACTTGTTTACTAGTTAAGCCGGAGTCTAACTAGGATAAGTTGATTCCGATTCGGATTTTAAACCGAGTATACTTAGTTTGAACTCTAAACCAGATTGGTTCGGTTTGAGTTTAAACCGACCAAATCAAGCTCATTCAAAAATGAGTCAACTTGACTTGGTCTTAAAAAATATTTAATTAGCTTAGTTTTGCTCAATTTCTGTTCGGTTAGATATTAGAACTTAAAAAAAATAATTTTTTTGATGAAAATTAGACGGAATAATGATGGAAAGTCTATCTTCAATTTTCAATTATCATATACCCCGCTGCACAATATTTAAATAAAAAATTGAAAAATAAATATTTGGGCTCACATTTCTCACTAAAACCATGTCCTTAACTATGGATTTTTATAGCATATAGACTTTCTGGCTTAATGGTAGCATAATGACTTTTTTTATGAGATGTCACCGGTTTGAGTCTTGTCGCTTACGTTGATATGACGGTTTTGCCCAGTTGATGAGGTTTTCACCTATGGGGGATTTCCAAATTGGCCCTAAAGCGTCAACTAACTGAGGACGATTGAAATCTCATTACCGAAAGAATAGAGAAAATGTTGTTAGAAAGAACAATCGATTATCAAACCGTACCTTACCAAGCGTAGGGATAATGATGATGTTATATTAGTTTGTATTTTTATGTATAGAGGCTAAATGTTTTGGAATTGAATAGATTCTATGTAATAACTTTATGTGGGATGTCCCAATGAGCTTTGTCTTAATGGTATCAGCCGATGAGGTATGACCCGGGTGTGTATGACCCGGGTGTTTCGGATTGGAGTCCTGAGGCTAACCGACTTTACACCTGACATTAAGTGAGGGTGGTTTTTCCGGTGGATGTGACAGACAGAGAGTGCCTAAATTAACCGTATGATCTGTGTTCGCAGCGTGTCGTGAGTAACACCGATTTGCCATATTTGAAGAAGAATATGTGCGCAAATTGGGATCATAGTACATCTTGTGTTTATTTTATCTACCAATATTTTTAGGAAAATTGGATTTAAATAATCCTATGTTTTGCCTATTGGCAAATAATAATCCGTTTGTTTAACATTGGCAACTAGCAGTCTCACATTTACACTTATTTGTTTTCACTGGTCCCTCGGTTAAAAAAGTTAACTCCATTAACTTTTTCACCAAACTTTTCTCAACCCCAATTTTTGATCCACCATAACTTCTTCAATTCTTGATGAAAATTCAGTCCGTAAGTTGCTATGAACTCGTGACGAAAAACCGAACAAGACTAAATCCATATTGCCTAGGTTTTAAATAGGTTATGATGATGAACAAAAACATCAAAGTTATGACTTTGAATAAAAATTTGAGCATCAAATCCATTGTGTTTGTGATATTGATCGATTCCCGCAGATTTTGACATGTTCTCACGAGTCTATAGCAAGTTACGAAATTTATTTTCATGGAGTTTTGATCGAATTTCAAATTTCACAACTTCATGGTTTTCATGAAGCTTCAACAATGGTAGATTGATCAATTCTCAATGGTTTTCAATGATTCTTGTTGCTATATATTCGGTTTATGATCACAAATGCGTTAGTGAAATCAATTTTAAAAACCATTGATAATTGATCAACCCACCATTGTTGAAGCTTCATGAAGAACATGTTCATAATTATAATCTATTTAAAACCTAGGCAATATGGATCTAGTTTTGTTCGGTTTTTCGTCACGAGTTCATAGCAACTTACGGATTGAATTTTCATCAAGAATTGAAGAAGTTATGGTGGATCAAAGATTGGGGTTGAAAAAAGTTGGATGAAAAAATTAACGGAGTTAACTTTTTTAACGAAGGGACCAGTGAAAACAAATAAGTGTAAATGTGGGACTGCTAGTTGCCAATGTTAAAAGACGGATTATTATTTGCTAATAGGCAAAACATGTGATTATTTAAATCCAATTTTCCATATTTTTATTAGAACGTGGTAATTTGGAAGCACATGTTTGTTTTATGTAATTATATTTTATGCGTCTTTAAACTTTTGTAATTTGTTTTATGTATCTTTTGGACAACAATATTATTTTTTATTTCATGTATTTTATACAAGGGTCTAACAAAAACTAAATCGTGAAATTCAAATTGGAACCAAATCATTACTAAAACTCAAAACTAATGATTCCTTTCTTTCACATGGTTTATTTTCATTATCACCAAGCCTTTTTAAATTTTATATATATACCTTCGTTGGACAAGATTTCCAAAATCAGGTCATTTGAAAAGCATTATGTTATCGCTAAGTTCTTCTGATAATTAATCAATCAACATGTCGGCATCCCCTACTCGAGCTAGCATCATAAAGAGTTCCTAAATAGATTGAATTAACATGCCTCATTTTCTAGAAAGAGTCACACTTAATTTTCTATTGAGAGACTTCAACACCCTCCAAATGCAATCTAATAACATGGCCTAAGCGTTTCAAATGTGACACTAGAATTCTGGATGACACAAGAAATTTAGAAGAATAAAGAATAGCTTCACGTTGTTTTATGTAAAAAAAAAGAGATAACATGTAAACAAACATAAAGTTGATACACAAAATAAATTCAAATGTATAAAAAATATTAATTCTATGATTCTTTCAATAAAAGAATCATATCTAAGCATTTAATATTAGTTTATCTAACTAATAACTACCGTAACCTAACATATCAATACACATTATAAATATATTTTCTTTTAAAAAAAGATAGAGAGTTCTAGTTCGTGATAAACACTCACATAATTTTATACGTATATTAAAGTGTTTAAACGTTTCAACAATATCTAACTAGTTAGCCATATTTACAAATATCAATTATAAAGCGAACACGCGGAGCTAACAAACAATTCGTATACATATAGTTATTTACCATATTTTTTTTTCAAAAAAAGGGCTAACCCGATACACAAACTCTTGAAATAAACTGAATAACTTCACGACCTGATACATATAACCT
>JBCNJP010003100.1:0-23000 GCA_039602395.1 Deinandra increscens subsp. villosa | reverse complement strand
GTGCGCCAAACACAACCAAAGTGTTAACCCGTCCAACACTCCTCCTAAATACTTTTAACCGTATTTGAATTTTATGTTTTTTTATGAAATTTGATCTAGACTGACTATAAAGTTTTGGATAATTTCATTTATTTATTTTTTTTGAATTTTGAGATATAAACTTAAGCATTTTGGCGCTCTTATTTTAAGATACTATGATTTCCAATTTAGTAATTGGTCATGTACAAATTATTATTTTTTTTAGTTTTTTTTTTCTTTTGAGATACTATGATTTACAATTTAGTTTTGGTCATGTACAATTAGATAAGAATGGTGTATAGAATTTTGAATCATGATGCTTAGATAGAACTATATTATTTAACGGCAAATTTGGATTATTGACGGGGTATTATCCATTCATCCGATCATCTCCATTTCACATCAGAAGGAAACTTACATTTTTAATTTCTTTAGATGCCACACTTTAGCAATTAAGGTAGGGATCATTGATACCATAAAAAAAAGGAAAATTGGATTTAAATAATCCTAGGTTTTCTTTATTGGCAACTAATAATCCCACATTTAACATTGGCATCTGTTAGTCCCACATTTACACTTGTTTATTTCCAATGGTCCATCCGTTAAAAAATTTAACGGAGTTAACGGAAAATTAATGAAAAGTGACGTGGCTGGTGAAGGTCGCCACCGGCGACCTCCAAACCGCCGAAAAATGACTAAAACCACAGAAACACATCCATATTTTCACTTTAATGTCATTAATCAAGTTAAAAATATTTTGTTTCATGTTAAAAATATCTAGTTTCATGACATTAAAGTGAAAAAATGGATGTGTTTTTGGGGTTTTAGTCGTTTTCCGGCGGTTTGGAGGTCGCCGGCGGCAGCCTTCACCAGCCACGTCACTTTTCATTAATTTTCCGTTAACTCCGTTAAATTTTTTAACGGAGGGACCATTGGAAATAAACAAGTGTAAATGTGGGACTAACAGATGCCAATGTTAAATGTGGGATTATTAGTTGCTAATAAAGAAAACCTGAGATTATTTAAATCCAATTTTCCTAAAAAAAAATAGTAATAACACATTTAAACAAATAGTACAACACTATCTCAATATATTATTTATACTATATATAATTATGAGTTGATGTGAATAGTAACCGTAATGTGTCTTCACTCAAGGCTTATCTCCGCATGATAGGTCTTGCGTAATATTTTTGTTTATCATTTTCTTTATAGATGAATGTCTCTAAATGCAACAAAATTAACAAATGAGTTAGGTATTCAGATAGTGTATCGGGTACGATCACAGTTTAATCTTTTTTGTCTCCCTTTTCCTTTTTCATCTAGTTTTTTATTTTAGTTTTTACCCCGTTGCGTTCGCATGTCAATTTTTTGCTTTCGCTTTGTTTATACCTTTTTGTTTAACATCCTATTCGAATCTTTATATATATATATATATATAGGGTGAGGTTCATTGTAGACACTTTCACATGTGAAAGTACTGTCTTTCACATTGTTTTTCACATGTGAAATTTTCTGAACAATAAGAAAAAGAAAAAAAAGAAAAAAGAATATTAATCACAACCATTAGATCAAGAGATCTAATGGTGAAAAAAGGTGTCTACCTGTCTACACTTATAAGGGTGTCTACAATGAACTTTTCACTATATATATATATATATATATATATATATATATAGTGAAAAGTTCATTGTAGACACCCCCATAAGTGTAGACAGGTAGACACCCTTTTTCACCATTAGATCTCTTGATCTAATGGTTGTGATTAATTTTCTTTTTTCTTTTTTTCTTTTTCTCATTAATTAGAAACTTTCACATGTGAAAAAGAGCTATTTCACATGCGAAAGTGTCTACAATGAACCTCACCCTATATATATATATATATATATATATATATATATATATATATATATATATATATATATATATATATGGTGAGGTTCATTGTAGACACTTTCGCATGTGAAATAGCCCTTTTTCACATGTGAAAGTTTCTAATTAATGAGATCAAAGAAAAAAAGAAAAAAGAAAATTAATCACAACCATTAGATCAAGAGATCTAATGGTGAAAAATGGTGTCTACCTGTCTACACTTATGGGGGTGTCTACAATGAACTTTTCACTATATATATATATATATATATATATATATATATATATATATATATATATATATGTCTTTTTATTTTTTAAGTTATGATTTTGAAATAAGTTGAAACAGACATTTGACCGTTTAGAAATAAAGTGGCTATGACAAAATTAAAATGGTCATTAGATGCAAACATTAGATTTGAAGGTTATGACAATAACGTCATTCGTAATAGTGTGGAAGTTTAAAGCTAAAAAATATGACATATAAAACGTGGTATGAAAGTAGGATAAAATGATGTAGTGGGTTAGTAATAATATTTATGTTGATTTATTGATTTATAACTAATTATTGGTTTGAAAAAAAAAATTTTTTGGACAACGACCAAGTAGGGAGGGTGCTGACCGGCGTTTTCCGACGTTGATGGGCAAAAACACCCCTTTCACAGGGGCATTACGGAATGCTTAAATTGAATGGAATCGCTCGTTTAAAGACGGTACAAGATCATACATATTAACTTCTGACATTGGTACAGATTAGAGTTAGGCCCTTCAATTATTAAAACATAACAGTAATTGAATTCGTACTATATTTAGTTATTTTACATGAAAATGCAATATGAATGGAGAGTTTGAATATAAATATGGACCACACAATTTAACACCTACCAAATGTTAGGTATTGTTTCCTCTTTTTGATACTACTATACATCCAACTATAATATTGATAAATAAGGTTGTTAACGCATTATATGATGGTTTAAGTATACCTTCATTACACATCAAACACAAGTTCTTTGTACTTTAAACATAACTCTGATATTAGTATGTAACATTTTTTCATTGGACTTTTTTGTGGTATCCTAGTTATTTTTTTTTTTGAAAAAGTCATCAAGTCAAGTATCGGTGTCTAGTAAGGGGGGACAAAAGCGGGCTAGCGTTGCCGGTCGCCGGCTTCCCTCGACAACAATGCCACCACGTGTCGGCTTAATATAACGGCTAAGGAATCCGGCTACATGTAGCCGATGAAACTTGTGCTACGTTATTCTTTTCTGTAATAATGTGTGTGTGTGTGTGTATATATATATATATATATATATATATATATATATATATATATATATATATATATATATAGAGTTGGGTTATAATACAAAGTACTTTTTACGTGAGAAGTGTGAGAAGTGGTGGATATGTTAATTTTTAACACATGATATTGTCTTTTTATTATATTTTAGGCAAATATATGACAATCCTAAAATAAATACACCATCCATTGAATTCCAAACACTACAAAAAACCATTTATTAAGAATTATTAAAAGGACACTGTGTTAGGATATTATTACACTGTGTTTACATTGTGTTATCCTTTAACTCTAATTTTGATAAACATATGACATTCTAATATGGAAAAAACAATGTATAGTGTTATATATTTACCAAAAACATAACTAAAAGATAACACAATGCATTAAAATCTAACACATCATCCACTTCTCACACTTCTCACGCAAAAAGTACTTTGTATTATAACTCTACCCAGAGTTGGGTTATAATACAAAGTACTTTTTATGTGAGAAGTGTGAGAAGTGATTGATGTGTTAATTTTTAATGCATGATATTGTCTTTTTATTATATTTTTGGTAAATATATGACAATCCTAAAATAAATACACCATCCATTGGATTCCAAACACTACCAAACATCATTTATTAAGAATTATTAAAAGGGCATTGTGTTAGGATATTATTACACTGTGTTTACATTGTGTTATCCTTTAACTCTAATTTTGATAAACATATGACATTCTAATATGGAAAAAACAATGTATAGTGTTATATATTTACCAAAAACATAACTAAAAGATAACACAATGCATTAAAATCTAACACATCATCCACTTCTCCCACTTCTCACACTTCTCACGCAAAAAGTACTTTGTATTATAACTCTACCCTATATATATATATATATATATATATAGGGTTAGGATCCTGCGAAAACACATCTTTTTGTGAAAACTGCGAAAACACATATTAAAACTCACGTAACTTTTTCATACGTTAACTATTTTTCATAAAATTTGCGCCAAAAGTTTTAGAATTACGTTATCTTTAAATCTGGAGTAAAATATTAAAAAAAAAACTGAACGTTTTTTTCCCGTGTGATGCACATGTGCATCATATAATTAAAAAAAGTTATAAAAGACTACTTTTTTCTTTAAATTTAAAGATAACACAACAATAAGGTTTAGGGTGCAATTTCTTTTTAAACTATTAATGTATATCACATGTATGAGCGTTTTTTTTGGTATGATGCACAAGTGCATCATTCAATAAAAACGCAAAAAAATGATGAAAATATATGACATATGGTGCGACTAAGAAAAAAAAATATTAACTCATACTAAAAGTATGAGTTTTTTTTTGTGATGCACATGTGCACCACACAAAAAAATATTTAAAAAAATTAAAAAAAAAAACGTTAAGTTTTTTAAAACTTTTATAGGATTAAAGATAATATAATTTTAAGACTTTTGGTGCAAATTTTTAAAAAAAATATTAACGTATGAAAAAGTTATGTAGGTTTTAAGATTTGTTTACACAGTTCTCACAAAAAAATGGTGTTTTCGCAGGATCCTTCCCCTATATATATATATATATATATATATATATATATATATATATATATATTGAAAAGTTCATTGTAGACACCCTTATAAGTGTAGACAGGTAGACACCTTTTTTCACAATTAGATCTCTTGATCTAATGGTTATGATTTTTTTTTTCTTTTTTCCCTTTTTCTCATTGTTCAGAAAATTCCACATGTGAAAATATAGGTGAAAAGGTACCAGAAAATTCCACATTGGAAAGAAAAGAGGCGTTGATATATTAGTTATTATTGATCTAGAGTAGAAAAGGTACTAGAGACAAGTATTAGATGTGAATTTCCTTCACTGTTTTCTTTTCTGATGTGAATTTGATGAATTCATTTACTGTTGTTTATTACATATAAATTATTATTGATCTAGGTTTGCATTTCAAAGTGAGTAATTCACTTATAATTTATGTACAAGTATTAAATGGAGATTTTTATGTTAATTCTTGGTGTGTTGAATCTATTTTGATATATCGAAGTATTTAATCTATTTTGATTTATGGTACATTGTACCGAAGCGAACCGAAATGAGTCTACCTCCTCTCGTACTGAAATTTAGGGACCTAGCGAATTGCTACCTCGTACCACGTTTCGGTCAACAGGAACCTCTGGATGTAGCACTATGTACTTGTTGTGCATTTCCATGAACCAAAAGCCCTTTTCATCCTTGTGAACTACAAGTTGCCTTCAAAGTCTAAAGCTAGACATTTACACTATGTATACACAAGGTTGCGGCATATCTATAGGACTTTGTCAATTTGGAGAGCTATTTATTTCAACAAGTAAGTAATAATCCTCTCAACTCCACTCGCACCCCAAAAAAGAACTGCATATAGATTTTTTGGTCTACTATTGAATAATTCGTTGCTTGCCTGCTCTATTAGATAATTGTATATCACAAGGTAGTTTTTTTTTTGTTTCATGCAAAGTTATGATCACTACGTCAAAACTAACCTTTGGCCACGGAAAAAAACCGTGACAAAAGGTGTTTTGTCACGTTTTTTTTTTCATTCCAAACGACACCATAGGTGCCGTCACCATATGTACCCTACGGCCACGTTACAATATCAGTGGCTGAAGCCACCTATAAGCGTGGCTAAAGGGTACCAATATTTGTTGTTGTAATCAAACAATTCTTCAGAAAAGCGTGGCGAAAGGGTTCCAACGGCCACATGTGTTTGGTTAACGTGGCCTTTGGTATTTTATGGTCACGTATATTCGTGTTTTAGCCACATACATTATAAAAATACGTGGCCAAAGGGTTGCTTAAATCATACATTTTGTCACAGTACGAGTGGCCAAAGGGTGGCAACGGCCACATTAAAATATGAATGGCGTGGCCTTTGGTATTATATGGTCACGTATATTTGTGTTTTAGCCACATATGTTATAAAAAAACGTGGCCAAATGGGTTGCTGAAATTATAATTTTTGTCCCAATACGCGTGGCCAAAGGGTGGCAACCGCCACGTTAAAATATGAATAGCGTGGCCTTTGGTATTATATGGTCACGTATATTTGTGTTTTAGCCACATATGATATGAAAAAACGTGGTCAAATGGGTTGCTGAAATCATAAATTTTGTCCCAATAAGCGTGGCCAAAGGGTGGCAACTGCCACATTAAAATATAAAAAGCGTGGCCTTTGGTATTATATGGTCACGTATATTTGTGTTTTAGCCACATATATTTGGAAAAAAAAAGTGGCTAAAGGGTAGTTGAAATCAGATATTTTGTCCCAATACACGTGGCCAAATGGTGGCAACGACCACGTTAAGATATAAAAAGCGTGACCTTTGGTATTATATGGTCACGTATATTTGTGTTTTAGCAACATATAATTGAAAAAAAAAAGTGGCCAAAGGGTAGTTGAAATCAGATAATTTGTCCCAATAAGCGTGGCCAAATGGTGGCAACGGCCACGTTAAAATATAAAAAGTGTGGCCTTTGGTATTATATATATGGTCACATATATTTTCTTAATTAATTACAATTAATTATATATTAATTAATTAGTATAGAGAAACCTTAAAAATCATATATTATAATTAAAAATTAATGTACATACACTAATCATGACGCTGTTCAAAAAGATAACATACGACACTAGCTAATCAAAGTTTAATTTCTATAATAATTAATTATAATTTCTTGTCCGTGCTGATCAGCTGCTTCTGCTGGTGCCGTGTGATTTTTCTATTTATCACATTTTGATTCTTCAGCTGGTTTGGTGTTACGTACACTTTCGGCATCTTTTTCCGATCATTATTTACCTGGAAACATGACAAATAAAACCGATCAGATATATAATATATATATATATATATAAAGTTAATTAATTAGCGGATACGATTAATTAATGTAGTAATTACCGGCTGTGATCTATCTGACTTGTTATTAGAATGAAGGATCATTCGGTTCATCGGCCATGCAATAATATATTTATTTTCAACCTCCGAAAGCGTTGTTTTACCATCTACTGGGAATGGTAAAAATGTTGCACCCTTTTTGACCTGATAAACTCTAATTCTACGGCAACCAGGAGCTAATGGACTTCCATGAATCTTCTCATCTTTTTGTTTTGGTAATAATTCAGCCATTCCCACGACGTTCAGTGGATCCCCCTCCATGTGCAACGTCGCAGTTTGGCTCCCCTGATCAGAAGTGACATAATAATAATAATAATAATAATAATATTAATTATAGCATATATATAAACAATTAATTAATTAAAGTAAAAAATAGAATACAAAAATTGTGGTATATATTAATCTATATACCTCTTGGATTACTGGCTGCAGATCGGTAGCAGCTGCAATGGCATCATAATTATTTGGTTTTTCCAACTGAAGATCACTCTTCTTAGGAGCTGCAGGTTTTGCATGTCTCTTATTCTTTTCCTAAATTGACACCATGTAATTAACTGATTAGTAACATATATATTAATTAACGATAACGTCAAAGCGATTTGTCAAATTTCTAAATTAATTATATATATATATATACCACTTCCTGCTCTGATTCCCCAGCATCACTGGCTGCAGCAGCTGCTGCTTCTGTCATTTTTCTCTTTCTCACCTAAAGACAGCATCAGCATTTGATTAAATGATCATATAGCAATTAGTTATAAGGGAAGTACACAATTGTGTAAATTAAAATAGTTACCCTTTCCTTTTGCGACGCTGTTGTAGATGGAGGAGTGTGTTGTGATAGAGTCGCAGAAGAGACCTACAATTCAATTAATTAATAAAATCATATCGATCATAACCGGCTAAACATTAGTTAACTATCCTGATGAACTTTAACTATCCTGATGAACTTATCATAGCCGGCACAGTTAATTATTAATTATATTCCGGAACAACTCTAACTATCCTGATGAACTTTAACTATCCTGATGAACTTTACCTATACTGCTGAACTTTAACTATCCGGATGAACTATAACAAACACGGTTAACTATAACTAGGGACGCATGTTCATCCAGATGAACTAGCTAGAATCTTCCGGATCAACTCTAACTATCCCGATGAACTCTAACTATCCTGATGAACTTTTTACTATCCTGATGAACCTTACCTATCCTGAGGAACTTTAACTATCCGGATGAACTCTAACTATCCGGATGAACTATAAGTAGAGACGCATGTTCATCCAGATGAACTAGAATCTTCCAGATCAACTCAAATTCAGAACTGTTTCAAATCCGTACCTTATCGGCCGACCTTTGAGATGAGTTTGATTGAGTAGATTGTTTCCGCGATGTATTGCGCGCAGAATTGATCACGTCCTACGTACAATTAATTCAATTAGTTAATTAATTAATAAATAAATATATATATATATATATATATATATATATATATATATATAGTTTGTCCCTTACAGACGCTCTATGAACTTGTTTATCTTGAATCACAGACTCCATAGCCGCCATAAGCTTATCAATTCTCTCATCCTGTGATTTAACCATATCAGTGAGGCGCTCAACCTCTTGATCCTTTTTCTCACGCAGCTGTCTTTCATTTTTTAGTTCCGCCTCAAGTTTTTCGATCCGTTCTTTCGATCGCCCTTTTGGAGCACCCCAATATCCACGGGAAGTCACTCCATACCCAATACCTTTTAGGTATCCACCCCTTTCCTTGCCAAGGACCAGTGTCAGGGCATCCGTTCCCGGTTCTACTGTCACAGACCCCGCATTTATCTTTGTTTCATTCTCGGCCTGCAGTAATATAATTTAGTTAATTTAATGAGGTGCTGTTAATTTTTAACATGTGAATAATTAGGTATATATATAGCAATTAAACTTACTATATCATCTGCTATGCCCTTCACCACAGGGGTTTTGTATTCCCCCTCTTTATTTACCCTTCCTTTCCTCCACATAAACGCTCGAGAGGGGCAATCATCAGCTGCAATTTCTTTGTTTTGTACCTTGTATTATAATAATAATATATATCAGACTTGAAACATAAACGTTCTTAACCATGACTGGGTGTAACACACTTAGCTTATTACCAGTTTTTCTCTCAGAAAGACGTATCCTCCCCGCCCCATTGAATGATCATAAGTATAATTTGCTCGAACCTCTTTTCCAATCTTTGACGCAGCCTTTCCAACAGAACAGTAGGATATATAATTATAATCTCATTAATTAACACTTATTAGCTTACTTAATTAATGAAATCTGCAGTTTGAATTGAATAAAAACCTCGAATTCTTCAGATCTTGTATATGCTACAAATCTGTCCCAGTCTTCTTTTTTCACAATAGTGCGATACATCTTTGGAACTTTCTCAAGCACGGTGGGTTTTGCTAGGTTGGGACGAATGTGTTTTTCCAACATATTTTTTCTAAAACTCCTTAGCAACCCACCAAGCCGTACCATTATAGCTCCCCTTCGACAGTCATCAATTTTGAAATATTTCTATAAAAATAACATATGACAGGATATTTTAGTCGCATGGAATTCAATAACAAACCTAATATGAGAAAATGTTTAATCTGTTTCATAACCTGAATCGCTGCCCACATTTTGTTCTTGTCCTCTATTGGCACCTTCCTCCATTCTAGATACCTCAATCCAACCCCTGCCCTTACAATGTCTCCCATAAAACTCGAAAATTTTGCTCTATGGACCCCGCCAACCCTTCCCAGTGCATCAAATGTTAGTGGCCATTTTTCCTCACCATTTTTCTCAAATCTGGCACGCCACTTTACCAACCGCGTCATCCCCCTCTTGTTTGCTTGGGGAGCAGAGGCTTCCCCATTCTCATTGTCGACTACTTGGGTATCAACTTGGGCATCATTTTCGACTTGGGCATCAATGTTTTCCATGTCCTCTTCACCCGAATCATCGTCAGTATTGTTATCCATTTCCTCTTCATTATCCGAATGATCGGCATTGTTATACATTCCATCATCTTCCGAATAATATTCATTGTCATATGCTTCACCTTCAATTTCCATTGTTAAATCAGATGAATCCTGTAGATGACAGTGAAATAAATAGAGAATTAATGAAATAAATGCGATGGAATAATTAAGATGAAATAATTGAGATGAAAATGATCTACTGAAGATGACAGTGAAATTAATATATACTGACGGGAATTAGGTAGTGATCTTCTGAAGATGATAGTGTGATGAATCCGGAACTGATCAATCAATTAGGTAGATGAACTTTTAGTGATATGGAAGAAGAGAGTAATGAATCGTTTTGGTGATAAAGTTTTGGTTAGAGGGAGTTGAATAGGAACTGATCAATGAATTTTGGGAAATTTGAAAAATGGTGGGAAGTAATTTGGGGATTAATAGGATCGATCCGGGTGAAAACATCTCAGCTAATAAGGACGTGACAGCATTTATCGGATTTAATATAAACTCAATTAATACGATTTGCGTTAATATTTATCTTGAATTTTAAAGAGTTAACATGGACTCAAAAAGTTAAAACCACCAAACCACAGGAACGCAAATCGTATTTAACTTTATTTTAAACATACCTTTAAAATAATCTTTAAATGTAAAATGGAATACTAAGCAATAAATTTAATGATAATTGTATCCTAAAATGACCCTCATTGCCCCTAAACACACCTTATTGGGCCGTCATTGGTCCTAACCATGCTTATTGGTTACATACACACCTTACTGGGACTTATTGGTTCTAACCGACCTCATTGCCCTACTAAACACACCTTATTGGGCCATCATTGGTCCTAAACATAATTTATTGGTTATATACACACCTTATTGTGCCATCATTGGTCCTAAACATGCTTATTGGTTACATACACACCTTATTGGGACTAATTGGTCCCAACTGGCCCTCGTTTCCCCTAAACACACCTTATTGGGTCTCATTGGTCCTAAACACAACTTATTTGTTACATACACACCTTATTGGGCCATCATTGCTCCTAAACATGCTTATTGGTTACATACACACCTTACTGGGACTCATTGGTCCCAACAGGCCCTCGTTTCCCCTAAACACACCTTATTGGGTCTCATTGGTCCTAAACACAACTTATTTGTTACATACACCTTATTGGGTCTCAATGTTCCTAAACACAACTTATTTGTTACATACACACCTTATTGGGCCATCATTGGTCCTAAACATGCCTATTGGTTACATACACACCTTACTGGGACTCATTGGTCCCAACTGGCCCTCGTTTCCCCTAAACTCACCTTATTGGGTCTCATTGGTCCTAAACACAACTTATTTGTTACATACACACCTTATTGGGCCATCGTTGCTCCTAAACATGCTTATTGGTTACATACACACCTTACTGGGACTCATTGGTCCCAACAGGCCCTCGTTTCCCCTAAACACACCTTATTGGGTCTCATTGGTCCTAAACACAACTTATTTGTTACATACACCTTATTGGGTCTCATTGGTCCTAAACACAACTTATTTGTTACATACACACCTTATTGGGCCATCATTGCTCCTAAACATGCTTATTGGTTACATACACACCTTACTGGGACTCATTGGTCCCAACAGGCCCTCGTTTCCCCTAAACACACCTTATTGGGTCTCATTGGTCCTAAACACAACTTATTTGTTACATACACCTTATTGGGTCTCATTGGTCCTAAACACAACTTATTTGTTATATACACACCTTATTGGGCCGTCATTGGTCCTAAACATGCCTATTGGTTACATACACACCTTACTGGGACTCATTGGTCCCAACAGGCCCTCGTTTCCCCTAAACACACCTTATTGGGTCTCATTGGTCCTAAACACAACTTATTTGTTACATACACCTTATTGGGTCTCAATGTTCCTAAACACAACTTATTTGTTACATACACACCTTATTGGGCCATCATTGGTCCTAAACATGCCTATTGGTTACATACACACCTTACTGGGACTCATTGGTCCCAACTGGCCCTCGTTTCCCCTAAACTCACCTTATTGGGTCTCATTGGTCCTAAACACAACTTATTGGTTACATACACACCTTATTGGGCCATCATTGGTCCTAAACATGCTTATTGGTTACATACACACCTTACTGGGACTCATTGGTCTCAACTGACCCTCGTTTCCCCTAAACAAACCTTATTGGGTCTCATTGGTCCTCAACACAACTTATTGGTTACATACACACCTTATTGGCCCATCATTGGTTCTAAACACAACTTATTGGTTACATACACACCAATTGGGCCATCATTGGTTCTAAACACAACTTATTGGTTACTTACACACCTTATTGGGACTCATTGGTCCTAAACACATCAAATTGACCCATTTGACCCCAAATTGACCCATTATTTAATTTTTATCTTAAATCTTTTTATATAATTTATTTAGAATTATAATTCCCCAAAATTTAAGGGGGCGTTTAGTTGTGGAAAACAAGGGGTGTTTTCCATTTCTGTTTTCCAAAAAAACAAGGGAAACAGAAAATAGTGTTTTCTAAATTTTAACTAAAAATGGAAAACACCTTTTTTACTGTTTTCTAGGAAAACAGAAAATAGTGTTTTCTAAATTTTAACTAAAAATGGAAAACACCTTTTTTACTGTTTTCTGTTTTCTATTTTCGTTTTCCAAATATATACAAAAGAAAATGGGCGTTCATTTTCTAGGGTTTATACGCACAACCGCTCGACCTCTCCTCCGTTACCTCCGTCGCCGTCTGCTCCAACGCATCGTCGACGGAAATCTAATGTAATGCAGAGATAGAAAACAGAAATGATTTCAATAGGAAATGGGCGTTCTGTTTTTTGTGTTTAGGGTTTTTGATCGTCTCTGCATCAGTCTTTGATCGGATTGCAATTGTTGATCGTCTCTGTTTTCGAGGATTAGGGTTTTTGTTTAACAGATTGATTTAATAAACAAAAATAGATAAACAAGTATATAACAAAAAGTGGATTTCATACTACTGATTCCAATTCCATACACAAAATTGTTTCCTAATTTACATGTTCATTCCTAAAAAAAAAAACAGAGCATTTGCATGTTGAGGTTCACGGGAACCTAGATTCCATCTCCTCCATCAACTCCAAATGCCTACTCATTGCTTCTTGCCTCTGTTGAACCAACATTTGAAGCCTGGCATCGGAGACGCGTATCTCTTCTACCAGAAAAGTAGCCATCTGGTATCTTGATGGACTTGGTGGCTCTGTAAGTACCTGGTTGAGCAGGGCCAACCCGTCTAAGATACTCTGTCTCTCTGCCCCGATAATCACCTCGTACCTGTCCAGGGTAGCAACAATCTTTATCTGCAAATAATGTTCAACTAATTCTTTCAAGCTTGCCATTTTTAGAAGGATTTGAGTGTTTTGAGAAAGGGTTTGTTAAGGATTTTGAGAAAAGGTTTGATAAGGATTTTGAAAAGGTTTTGATGTTGGAGGTGAGAAGTTTCTCATTACTGATCAAGTGGTATGGTTATATGTGCAAATCACTTGAGTATGCGTCTTATCAGATGTGTAATCACTAGAGTATACCATAGGTCTTATTTGATTAATTTCAAAATTACCCACTGAGTTCATGAGGACTGCACATTATAATTGTTGGACTTTTGGTTATCCTACAAAAATTATTTTCACACGTTCTCCAACTGAAATTCCTACACGATATCAAAAAACCACTAATATTTTAATCACACGATCTGAAATTATCCGAAATTACTGTCACACGATCTCAAAAATCAAATTAACAAGTCAAAATTAAACGAAGAAAGTCAAAATTACCCACTGAGTTCATGAGGATTGAGGGAAGATGAACTAGAGTTCTTCAGGATTATAAAGAGTTATTCAGTAATAGAACCGGATGGACTAGAGTTTCTCAGGATCAAGAGTAATTATCGTTTTAATTTATTTAAATATGATTCTAACTGGGCCCGCTAAATTTTAAAGGAAAATTGGATTTTAATAATCCAAGTTATTACCAATTGGCCAATATTAATCCCAATTTCAAAATTGGTCTACATTAATCCAAATTATTAAGGTGTTGGATTTCTTTGGACCCCTGTTAAGTTTTCATTAACTCCGTTAGTTTTTTGCTGACGTGGCAGCCACGTGGCTTTTATTAATCAGTGCCACGTCAGCAAAAAACTAACGGAGTTAAGGAAAACTTAACGGGGGTCCAATGAAATCCAACACCTTAATAATTGGGATTAATGTAGGCCAATTTTGAAATTGGGATTAATATTGGCCAATTGGTAATAACTTGGATTATTAAAATCCAATTTTCCAATTTTAAAAGAGGCGGGGCAAATTAGAGCGAACTCAATTGAAAATTTCACATATCAATCGACAGAATTTTCCCTCCGTCCTATTTACTTCTCCAATAAACAGGTTCACAGTAAAGATTATTGAAAAGGATTTTTAGTATTGATCGTTTTTAATCATCTTAATTTGTTGTTGTATCTGTTAGCAAAACAAACATGGATAAGTCTTGGATGAAAACCAGTAGAACCACGCAATCATATGCCGATGGAGTTAAATCATTCTTATTGTTTGCAGTTACCAATTTGGAGAGTAATGAAATTCCATGTCCCTGTGTTAATTGTCTAAACCATTACTCTTTTAAGGTTGATGATGTAGAATTTCATTTATTTTCAAAGGGATTCGATCAGACTTATAGAAGGTGGATTAAACATGGAGAGATAGACGAGCCCGCAGGAGAGGAGCTTCACACGGAATCATTTTTCGATTCCGGAGTTCCATTGGATGCAGCCGAAACAATAAAAATGGTCAGAGATACTGAAGAAAATTTCGATGAGGACCATGAGAAGTTTCAAGAACGACTCATGGATGCTGAGAAGCCTCTGTATGAAGGATGCCATACCTTCACAAAGTTATCTGCCTTGGTTCAACTACTGAACTTGAAGACTAAGCATGGAGGATCAGATAAATTTTTTAATGAACTTTTAGTTTTGCTGAAACAGATGCTACCTGAAGGTAATGAGATTGTGAAGAATACATATGAGGCCAAGAAGATTTTGAAGTCAATGGGTGCAGGGTACACCAAGATACATGTGTGTATCAATGATTGTATTCTGTACAGGAAGGAGAACAAGTACCTAACTGTATGTCCAACTTGTGGTGAGTCCAGGTGGAAGGTGGATGAGAGGACTAAGAAACTATACGACAATACTCCTGCAAAGGTAATGTGGTATTTCCCCATCATTCCAAGATTGAAACGACTGTTTCAAGTGAAAACCACAGCGGAGGATCTAAGATGGCATGCCACCAGTTCCAAAACACCCGGTGTGTTACGACACCCATCCGATTCACCGGCATGGAAAGCCATCGATGACAAATATCCCGAAATCGCTGACGATCCTAGAAGTCTTCGTCTTGGCATTTCAACTGATGGGGTCGACGTAAATAGAGGTAACAGAAATCACAGTGTGTGGCCGGTTCTATCTGTCATTTACAACCTTCCACCATGGTTGTGTATGAAAAGAAAGTTCATCATGCTTTCGTTATTAATATCGGGAGCGCCTGGAAACGATATTGATGTGTTTTTGGAACCATTAATTGATGACTTGGAGCTGTTATTCGAGGCAGGTGTGGAAACATATGATGCGTATGCGCAAGAACAGTTTACTATGCGTGCAGTTGTTTTATGGACGATTAATGACTACCCTGCACTTGGTACACTTTGTGGTTGCCCGTACAGTGGATTCCGTGGTTGTGTGGTATGTCGGGAAGAAACTAAATGCATTAGGCTTCCTTTCTCAGCCAAGCAATGTTATGCTGGTCACAGAAGATATCTACCATATACGCATGCCTTCCGAAAGCAAACCGAGGCCTTCAATGGTAAACAAGAGTTGGAAGTTGCTGCTGATCCTATGATCGGAGAACAGATATACGAAGAAGTTCAACTTATCAGGAACAAATGGGGAAAGGGATTAAGGTGTACTGATTCAGAAATCCCAGAGACCTCAACCGGAAGAGGGGGGAAGATTGATAAGAGAAAAAGAAAGAACAAAGAGAAGCCACCATATTGGAAGAAATTCAATATATGGTTTCGAAGACTTAGATACTGGAGGCATAATAGTGTCCAACATTGCATTGATTTCATGCATATTGAAAAGAATGTGGCTGAGAGTCTTGTTGGAACTCTGCTCAACCTTCCCGGAAAGACGAAGGATGGACTGAATGCGAGAAAGGATCTGAACTTTTTGGGGTTAAGACCAGAGTTGCAGCCTAAACAGAACAAGAACAACATAGTACTTCCTGCAGCGTGTTACACGTTACAAAAAGATGAAAAGGAAAAGTTTTGTGACACGTTGTATAACTTGAAGGTTCCACAAGGCTATTGTTCTAACTTTTCTAGTTTGGTTAGTCTAAAGGACAAGAAACTTGTGGGGCTCAAGTCACATGACTATCATATGCTGATGCAACAGTTTCTGCCAATTGCAATTCGGTCACTCATGCCTGAACCGACAAGATATGCTATTATAAGGCTCTGTTTTTTTTTCAAATCAATATGCAGCAAAGAGATCAACGTCGAAGAGCTAGACAAATTGCAAGCAAATCTTTGTGTCACACTATGCCTGCTTGAGAAATATTTCCCGCCATCATTTTTTGATGTTATGCTTCATTTGACGGTGCACCTTACTAGGGAGGTAAAATTATGTGGCCCAATATGCTTTCGATGGATGTATCCATTTGAAAGGTGTATGAAGGTAATTAAGGGCCACGTGAGAAACAAAACTTATCCAGAAGGGTGCATTGCTGAGGAGAACATTGTAGAAGAAACGATTGAGTTTCTCAGCGAATACCAAAAAAACATCACAACTATTGGTGTTCCAACTAAAAAGCATAGCAGTGCGGATGGAAGTCCTGGGTCAGCTGGTAGATCAGTTGAAGTCTCTCCAGAGCTCCTATCGAAAGCGCATTTATTTGTGTTGCTAAATACGCCTGAAATTGAGCATTATATCGAGTAAGTAATTTAGATTATTAACCTTTTTTTATCTGTTTAATTAATTATAAACTTTTATAGATAACTTCAATTCATGTAATTGCAGAGAACACATGAAATTTTTGGAAAAGGAACATCCTGGTAGTAGACTAAATGACCTGACTAAGAAGCAGAGCACAACATTTGGTAAATGGTTACGCAACAAGGTCAGCTAAATTTGCTTATTGTTTTAATTCCGGATGAACTGTAACTTTCCTGAACAACTGACCTGAGTTGTCCGGAACAACTCTATTTTCTATCCGGATGAACTATAACCTTCCTGGTGAACTGAAACTATTTTCTTATAGTTTTAATTCCGGATGAACTGTAACTTTCCAGAACAATTGACCTGAGTTGTCCGGGATAACTCTATTTTCTATCCGGATGAACTATAACCTTCCTGGTGAACTGAAACTATTTTTCTTATAGTTTTAATTCCGGATGAACTGTAACTTTCCGGAACAACTGACCTGAGTTGTCCGGAATAACTCTATTTTCTATCCGGATGAACTATAACCTTCCTGGTGAACTGAAACTATTTTTCTTATAGTTTTAATTCCGGATGAACTGTAACTTTCCGGAACAACTGACCGGAGTTGTCCGGAACAACTTTATTTTATTTTTGGAAGAGCTATAATCTTCCTATTCCTAATGAACTCTCCTGATGAACCTACTATGAATTTCAGGTTGAAAAGGAGATGGCGGAGTCCCCAGAAACTATATCAGAGACCGTTAGGTGGATTTCACATGGTCCGCACAGAAGCGTGAGGAAATATGAAGTATATGACATCAATGGCTATTCATTTCGTACAAAATCTCGAGACGGTAGGGTTTACCAGAACAGCGGGGTTGGTGTAGAGGTAAATGACATGCACATCTCTAACGAGGTCTTAACCTATGGAAAAAAACCTTACTATGGGGTTTTAAAAGAGATATGGCTACTAGATTACCATATTAAAACCATCCCTCTATTTATGTGCGACTGGGTTGAGAATACACAGGGGGTCAAAAAAGATAGTCTTGGTTACACTTTGGTCAACCTTAAAAGACTAGGTCACAAGGAGGACCCGTTCATTTTCGCGTCACAAGCACAACAGTTGTTTTACGTCAAAGACCAGCTGGATAAAAAACTGCATATTGTCTTTATGACACCTCCCAGAAATTACAGAGATTATTATGAAGACGATGCCAATGAAGAATTTAGTACGGTAGTTTTTCCTCACAACGATAATGTATTGCCATCCGTAGATGCACGTCACAATGTTTACCATAGAGCTGACTGTACTGGAATGATATTACGAAAAACCACCGATTAATTGATCATCATTGTAATGTTTTTGAATCTTAGCAAACTACAGTATCAACAATATTTGTTTTTTTTTCTTTATGTATTCTGGAATATATATAATTATGGATCTTAATTTTGAGTCAAGTGTTTCCTTTTTTTGATTGTGCCTGCAGGTCTCCTCTCTTTGACCAAACCAGAGTCAATAAAAGTCAAAAATAAACAAACAAAATCAACTGCTGCTTTAACAAACACAATTACATACATAATCCAAAGGTTATGATTCCATTAATACATTGATCTATAAAATTACAACTGAAAAACTACTAACTTAAAATGGAGAAGAAGCGGCTGAAGAAAAATCCCTCTTTTGCTTTCTCACATGCACTTGCTTCTGATCAAGTGAAAAGAGAGAACAAGTCCCTCTTTGCTTTCTCACATGCAATTGCTTATGATCAACTGAAAATGGTGAAGAAGTGGCTGAAGATAAATCGGGTTCATGGGGCCAAAAGGGAGAAGAAGTGGCCGAAGAAAAATCAGGCTCGTGGGGCCAGAAGGGAGAGAAGCACCTGAAGAATACAAGTCCTGCAAACCTCAACATGTGCCCTTACTGCTGACTGTTATAAAATTACACAATAACTTAAAATCTGCTCTCAGTAAAGCATTTGTATGAACCATTAGAGACTCCTCGTCTCCATGGTTTCCACAATAACTTAAAATCTGCTCGCAGGAGATACAGAGTGCAATCTTTCCCTGCACAAGATAAAATTACCAAATCTGAGACGAAAATTTCAATCGAATTTCAGTGGTGAAGATGATAACTTACCGTTTTCCACATACGGATGATGCCAATTCCACATTTTTTGCCGTCGATGATGGACGAAAAACAGAGAGAGAAAGACTGGGAGAAAAGGGTCATGGTGGAGATGATGATGAAAACTGATACAGAGATAGTATATATCGATACTCGAGGGGCGTGGTAGATGGAGATTTGAAAGATAAAGTAAATGAAATAGTAATGATTACAAGCGCCGTACACTGTTGGTATTCTTCTTTTAGCCACCTAAAATTAATATACCGTGACCATTTGTCATAATTTGTCACGCAACCAATGTTTAATATGAGTGGCCATATCACAAGATAATCAAACATGATAAACATATATAACCATCATATATTCAATTATAACTACTAATATCATAACTAAAAATAAACATATAAAACATTGTTCTTAATTTGTTCATAATTCAACACAAACATCCATTAATTAATAATCCGGATCACTGCAATCTTCGGATATGTATGATCCTGATGAACTTGCATCGTCATCATCATGATCATCATCATCATCATCATCTTCTTCTTCTTCTTCTTCATCTTCTTCATCTGCTTCATCTGCTTCTTCATGATCTTCTTCATCTTCTTCTTCAGGTTCATTGAATTTTGTATCAAGGACACGAAATAATTTCGCTGTCTCAACATGGTAGGCAAAACAATCAGGAATCTTCTGCGCATATAGTTGCTTCAGGATGTTCTCATCGTTGTGTTTAATCACAGATTTGTGGGACTTGAAGGATCTTCTTCTCCTGTTACTGTAAACCAAAAAAATACGGTTATGCTTCACATACCAGTAATTAAGGGAGCGTTGATTATCGGCCATTTGATACAAGAATTGGTGTAGAGAATTTGAGAGAATTGGTGTAGAGAATTTGAGATCAAGAAAGGGATGGCGGTAAAAAGGAAAATAACAATGATGATGATATATAGGGTAGCAGATTTTAACCCGCTCGAATTAATGGTACAATTGAAAAAAGCGCGTTGTTTTAGAGGGAAACAAATCTTCTATTTTTCGCCACGCATTTAATATTTTACCGTGACCATAAAATACATTTTTGTCACTCACAACCTACCATTTAGTCACGGTTAATATATGTTGCCATAGGTAATAGATTTTTGTCACTCACAACCTACCGTGACCATTAGTCATCTAATATTTAGTCACACAACCTAATAACAGTGGCCATATGTACTAGCTTTTAGCCACATAACTAAGTAAAAAGCGTGGCCATTGCTCACATTTAGCCACGCATAAATAGTTTTGTTTTATTTTAATTTACTAAGTAATAAAATCTACTCTTCCGTCACACAACATTATTTAAGCGTGGCCATACATTCCTTTTTGGTCACACGAATAAAAAATCATAAAAATTCCGTGGCCGTTTGGTGCATTTCGCCACTCTTTTTTAAGTGTGACAAATAAGTGCCACATGTTTTTGTAAAACAGTGGCTAAAGCCACTGCACCTGATTGTTGTTGTCACATAAACAAAAAAATACGTGGCTAAAAGGGTCCAAAGGCTATATATTTGGCCACGGGTACAAAATATGTGTGGCTAAAACGAGAATTTCTTACCTTTGGCCACGCTTTTTTCAAAACAGTGGCTATGCGTTATCAAAAAAACCGTGGCCAAAGCCACTTTTTGACGTAGTGGATGCATACAGTCATGTTGCATATATTTGAGTATATGCAACATATTTTCATGTTGAATATATGTAACATACAATCATGTTGCAAATAGAGAGCATGCAGTCATGTTGAATATAAATAACTTACATTCATGTTGAGTATATGCAACATACATTCATGTTGAGTATATGCAACATACTGTCATGTTGAATATATGCAGCATACAATCATGTTGCATATATGCAACATTTAGTCATGTTGAATATAAACAACATACAGTTATGTTGCATATAAACAACATACGGTCATGTTGCATATATGCAACACAACCATGTTGCTTGTACACAACACACTATATGTTGCATATATGCAACATAACACAGTCATGATGCATATATGCAACACAATTTATTGTAAAGTTGTAAACAACATTATTTTAATATAATGTTGATGTGTAAATTTCAGGACAAAAAAAGACATAAGATATATACCAAATCGTTTCACTTCCAGAATTCCACCTCAATGACACAAGTGGATGGAAACTCAATTAAATTTTTGATGGGACAGATGGATTGACAACTTTACTCTTGTGAATAGGTTCCCATATTCATATGATCGTGAGATAAATAAAGAAGTTAAAGTGATGGAAATGATCCCAAGTCATAGCCAAAGAAACATAGTAAATTGGAGTTGGAGAGACATCTGTTGCTTGAGCCTACAAATGATTCATTACCTCAACGTGTGAACCTGCTACATTGAATTTGATCGTTGTCTGTTGTAATTTTTGTATTTGTGAATGTGGTGTAAAATACATACCTTTAGACTTTGTTTTTGGGATTTTGCATATTGCTTGTCTCATTCAGTTAAAATACACCATGTTATGTAAATTGGAGTCGCATAAACGAAGAATGTAGGGATGTTGCATATATACAACATGTAATATATACATCATGTATTCATACTACATAAACATAATATAATTGAAAAAAATATATGTCGACACATAAACCTAATAAATTATATATTGCATACACACACAACTCTAAATCCATAAAGTATAATAGCAGCAACGTGTAATATTTGTAAAAAACACTACCTTTAATACCAAGTAGATTGTTGCGGAGTAAAGTAATCTTACCCGGACGATATCTTAAATGATCCATGCATCGATTGACAGTATCAATAATCGCGTATCTAAGTATAGACTATTCGCGGTTGTATATGTACAACACAGGGGTGGGGTGGGGTGGGGTGGGTGGGGGGGGGTCTCGGAGTGGGGATAAGTGGGGGTTGTACATGTGCAACACGGGGGTGCGGGTGCGGGTTAGGGGTTATATATATGCAATATAATTATGCTGCATATATGCAACACGGGGGTGCGGGTGCGGGTTAGGGGTTATATATGTGCAATATAATTATGTTGCATATATGCAACACGGGTGGAGGGGGTGGGGTGGCGGGGGTGCGGGTCATGAGTTGTATATATGCAATATAATTATGTTGCATATATGCAACACAGAGGTTGTGTAAGGGTGGGGGTGGCGGGGGTGCAGGTTAGGGGTTTGTATAGCAATATAATTATGTTGCATATATGCAACACATGGGGGGTGGGGGTAGGTGTCGGGGGTGCGTTTTAGGGGTTGTATATACGTATTATAATTATCTTGCATATATGCAACACGGGGGTGGGGAGGGGGGGGGGGGATGCGGGTTAGGGGTTATATATATGCAATATAATTATGTTGCATATATGCAACACGGATGGGGGGAGATGTGGGTTGCGGGTGGGGGTGGTTGGTTGCGGGTTAGAGATTATATATATGCAAACTAATTATGTTGCATATATGCAACACGTCCGCACGGGGGGGGGGGGGGGGGGGGGGTTGAAGAGGAGGGGGTGTTGTGAATATATGAAACATGAGGTGGGGAGGGGTATTGATAATATTAAAAATTAGATATTAAATTACTTTATTAACCTTAATTTAAGTGGTTTTTAGATTTTTAGGCTAATGAAGGGTTTTCACATGATCT
>JBCNJP010003098.1:0-45321 GCA_039602395.1 Deinandra increscens subsp. villosa | reverse complement strand
GTGTGACAGAATTGTTTGTTGTATTGGAGTACATGAGGATGCAGAAGGCTGAAACTAACAAAGCAGCAAGGAAGTTGATTGTTAATGAAAAAGAACTTGTTGAAGCTCTTCAAAAAAAATTCTGAGTTGAAAACTGAAGTGATTGATGTCAGTCACAAGCTAAACAATGTCATAAATTCTCAATCTTTCACAAGTGTCCTGTGCAAAGATGAAAATATCAGAAAGTGTTTGAGAAAACCATTCCTCCTCCTAATGTTTAGATATAGTCACCAAATGATTTGCATGAAAAGACAAAGGAAGTTGGAGACCATTTCAAAGTTTTCTATTCAAAAATCAGAAGAGAAGAATAGTCAGAAAAGGAAGAAGAAGAATTCAAAGAAAGCTGGCAAGACAATTGCAAATCTAGACTTTGAATTCAAAGAAAGCTGGCAAGACATCACCCATACTAATATTGATGAATCAATATTTTATGAGCAAAGGAACATTGAGGATGTTAAAGCTGAGTTTACCAAAATTGAAAGGCAAGTTCATGAAGCTTCTAGTTCTCAATTCGCTAATCCAGAGCAAGTTAGTTTGGGTTTTAAGACATTTTCTGCTGACATTGAGGAAAGAAGGATTGATCGTAAAAAGAAATTAAAGATGTTGGATATAGATCAGGTGCAAATAGATATTTGCAAAGCTAAAACGGTTCAAGTGGAGAGTTGGTATAAACTCAAGGGGTCTGATCAGTTTTATTCAAATATAGAGCTTCATTTACATTTTGTTAATGCTAAAAAGGTAGCTCGGCTTTTTGAAGTGCCAAATGATCAAACCAATAAGAGGTACTTCTCAAAATCACCTCGCACTAGTGAGAAGTCTCCAAAATTTTCTTCTTATGGATCAAATTCAACTCCTGAAGATGTAAGAGGCAGGAAACTAAAAACAAGGGTTTGCTATAAATGTCGTCAAAGAGGACATCTTGCTTAAGATTGTCCTATAAACTTTGATCACAAAAAGCAGGATGTCTGTTATTCTCCTGATAGTTCTCTCAGTCCCACATCTCAATGGGTTCACAAGCTTAGGTCACAACATTTTGATTGTTATGATTCATTTTACTCTAATCTTGTTGATGAAGATGTGCAGGATAATCAAGAAAATAGGACAAAGATCTCTAGGCCTAAAATTGTATTTAAGGATAGCTCGATGAAAAGTTGTATTTTCAATGATCGTCGTAAAAGCTATCTGTGTAATCAACGAGGTCCTATTTCTATATCTTTTCCTTCAAATTTATTGAAGAAAGGTAAGAAACAATCTGGAGGTTTGCCTGCTGATACAGTAAAGATCTTAAAACAATCAGGCATAGTTTTTGTTAAGTCCAAGCTTGTTAAGTTTGTTCCTAAGCATACTGCTAAGGAAATGGGTGGTCCTTCAAAGGTTACCACGCTTGTTGACTCATCAAAACCTGTTACACCACAGGTGATTTGGAAGCCTAAGGTAGTTTCCAAGGGAAAGGAAAACACCGATCGACCTGTAGCCAAGGGCTCAGGTCCGTTTAAAAAATAATTTTTTTACTGGTGTGTGCAGGTACTTCAAGAAGACCTGTCAATAATTGAAAAGTTGTTGATGGTGAAGTATTCTACTTAATTTAAATTACAAAGATTCAAAATCATAGCATGATTTTCAAAATCTTAATTAGAAAGGTATTTGTGTCGCTTCGTCAATTTTCTTTCTTTACTTGTTTGTTTGTAGTTTAGGAGGAGAAAATTGAAAAAGCCAAAAATAGTATATGTTGCTTTTGAAAAATGAAAATTGTAAAAAATAGAGTTTTTCATTATAAGGGGAAAATACATGCAAAATATATAAAATAGAAAAATACAAAAACATTAAAAAATTGAAAAATTATTCATTAGGAAATGGCGGTACATTGGCTTTCGTACCTGACTCATGGATAGAGTAAATGAAAAATCCATAAGACCATTGTTTGATGTGCTAGGTAGGCTTGGCAAATCACAAAGTATACGAATGTGATATACTCTAAATGTTGTGCTTGACATAGTGGACAACATCTTGATGCGTATTTCAAGATATAGAAAGATAGGTGAAAAGAAAATGAAAAGTCATTGTGTATACATGTGTTCATTTTGCAAAGATTTCAACTTGTTTGATCTTCTTCATTTTCTCAAAAGAAGATCACATCAAAAAAAGGAACTTCTCAAACTCACCTCGAGCTAGTCAGAAGTCTCCGAAAGTATCTTTTTGTGGATCAAATTCTACTCTACTGAGTTCTTTGGGTGACAAGAAAATGAAAAGAAGAATGTGTTATCGATGTTGTCAAAGAGGACATATTGCACAAGATTATCCTAGCAACGTTGATAAGGAAAAGCAAGAAGTTTTTGATTCCTCTGATAATTCTCTCAGTCCTATATCCAAATGGGTTCACAGGCTTCATTCACAACATACTGATTGCTATGGTTCTTTTTAATCTAATTTTTGTGATGATGTGCAGGAACCAAGGCAAACATGACAAAGACCTCAGTGCATAAATTTGTTTCTGATGATAGCTCAATGGGAACTCATATGTTCACTGATCATCATAAATGCTATCTATCCAACAACAGAGGTCATATTGCTATCACTTTTCCTTTAAACTTTACTGAAGAAAAGTAAGAAATCATCTAGTGGTAAGCTTGTTGACCCGGTCAAGATTCTGAATTAAACAGGCATAATTTTTTATGAGTCCAAATCTGTAAAGTTTTTTCCTAAGCATACTGCTAAGGAAAAGAGTGGTCCTTCAAAGGTTAATCCAATTGTTGATTCATCAAAATCTGGTACACCACAAGTGATGTGGAAGCCTAAAGTGGTTTCCAAATGCAAGGAAACACCGGTCGACCTGAAAGCAAGGGCTTGGGTTAGTTTAAAAACTAATCATGTTTAACTGGTGGGTGCAGGTACTTCAAGAAGACCTGTCGGCGATTACAAAGTTGCTGATAGTGGAGTTTCCTGCTGAACTTAAATTCAAAGATTTAATTTTTCAAACTGATTTTAAAAATTCTAAACTGAAAATGTATCTGGGTCGATTGCTCAATTTTCTTTCCTTACATTTCGTTCATAGTTTTAGGGGAGAAAATTGAAAAGACAAAAATACTGTGTTTTACTTTTTTTTTAAATGAAAAATCCAAGAATAGATTTTTTCATTTTAGGGAGACGAATGGTCATGAAAAATATAAAAACATTGGAAAAATCAAAAAAAATTGACAAATTGGTCATTGGGAAATGATGGTACATTGGCTGACGTATCGGACTCATGGATAGAGTAGATGAAAAAGCCATAAGATCACTGTTTGATGTGCTAGGTAGGCTTGGCAAATCAGTAAGTATGCGAATGCGATATAAACTAAATGTGATGCTTGACCCTAGTGGATAACATCTTGAAGCGTATTCCATGACAAATGACAACATGTGAAAAGAAAATGAGAAGTCACTATGTATACATGCATTCTTTTTGCAAAGTTTTGAATTTTTTTCATTTTCTTTATTTTCTCAAATGATCGGACTATCTCTGCATATAAATGAGGATCGACCTGATAGTTGTTCATTTGTGGTCCTGCTTTATTTTCTTTGGTGTTTCATATAATTCATCGGATTTTCTCTGCGTGTCCACAAGACCGACCTGATTGTTGTCGATTGACCAACTTCAACTTGTTTTTATTTTTCTTATTTTGTTAAATCCGAGGCCTTATTTGCGTATCGAAATATCAACCATAAGGTAGACGATTTAACGTTCATATTTCTTTTTGCATGAAACACAGTTGACAGTATCATGAATAATGTGTTAATCATAGGTGAGATCACAAGTGTGATATAAATGATGTCTGAATATGTCTAATAGTGTGGGGTCCACGGGTCAATGCAAATTTATACTACATTAACATATCCTGATGTTATGAGTATAATTATGCTTGAGTTTAAGATGGACAAATTATATTAGCCATCAACATAAGTTATGTGCTGCAATTAGTTGAAATTGGAGTGTAGATCAGAACGTTATGATCAATATGATCCCAGATAGTGATCTTTCTCAAACCAAAAATAGAGTGTGATTCTGTATCGCATTTATGTTTTCTTTTCAGAAAATTCAAAAAGATTTTCGGTGTGTTTTAGTATAACTTTAGAAAAGTCAAAAAGATTTTAGGTGTGTTTTGATATAAACTTTGTAAAAGCCAAAACATTTTTGTTTCTAATTTGTTTTCAACCGATCGACACGGAATACAATTAAATTTTCAAAATCTATTTTCTAAACATCTGCGTTCTCCGAATGAGATTTTTGTCCAAGATTAAAGTTATTTTGTGAAAAAGGAAAACCGCCCTTCTGTCTTCTAAAGATGCAGGTTGAATATATGACTCAAGCATGGTGTAAAGGAGAGTTTGTTGGTATCAAATGAAGACTCCTTTACAAGTGGTTAACAAATGGTTCAGTGATATGATCATGTTCCAGTCATGCTAGCTCTAGTGCAACTGAGTTTAAGATTCAAGGTTGATGATTAGGTATTGTCCAAGGGGGGGTATTTGAAGATCGGCTTTTAAAGATTACAATTAAAAGAATTGAAAAGGAGTATGGCGGATACATCACATGCCAAGGGGAATTTTGTTAGTGCACAGTGCTTATGTGTCATATGTTGTATCGTGTCATTACTGTAATAGTTGCTAGAGTGTTCGGGTTGAGTCATTGTGTTTTATATGGGAGCATGCGGACCACCAAATGAGTGGAGAATGACCACCTAATGAGTTCATTATGTGGGCATGTCATTCGGTGGCAGTGTTCCCATAAATAGGAAGCTCATTCTGCACATTCAGGATTTTTGGTCATTCGGTGTATGTGTGTTTTTTTTCTCATTCGATGGTCTGTAGGTCATTCTCATTTGGTGGCAATAAAACATCACTTTTATTTACTGTTGGATCATCTCCAAGCTTGATACACTGAACAAGATCCCTCCCCGGTCATTTACATAAATGGACGGTTTTTCTCCCTATATGAATCATTTCTTAAGCTGATCATAAGTGGATCATCATCATCAAACACCTAAACATCAACATTTAGATGATCAAACCCTATCTATAGCAAGAATGGGACAAATTAACTTGCATGTCAAGATCTAACCTTTTTAATGGCTTGATGATCACCCACAAACACTCTAGCAGCCTAGGATCATCATTGCATGGATGGTAATAACACCTAAATGATTAACAGACCATAACTTCCTCTAAAAAGGTAGAAGAAAACACTTAAAAGAGGAGTTTAGATGTTTACCACATCTTCCTTGTGGCTTGGATGCTTCAACCTTGGTGGTTAATGGGTTCCTCAGCCTCTTAGGGGAGTTTCCAGACGAGAACTCTCGAGAAATTCAAGTGGAAATGAGCTCAAATGCTCAAAATTGACTACTTATATTTTTCGTGTCGGGCCGGTGATGCAAACGGTCTGGCAAACTTATAGGGTCAGAAGGTCCACTTGGAAACCATCAAAAAGCACACGAACCTTTTTCATGCAGTGAATCCGACCTGAATTATAGCGGAGATGCGGACCATCTCGTTCCAATTTTAGAAGTGGACGGTCCGCTTGTCTCGTCCAACTAGAAAACCTAAATTTTGTTTTCGTGATTCCTGCTTCGCTATAAGTGTAAATTGAGCCCCATTTTCGCCCACGTTCCTTATTTTCAATATCTTTAATTGAAATTTTCTTTAATCCACTTATTCCAATTTATAGATCGTTTATTCTAAAAGTTGAGGTGTTACAGTCCCTGTGATCGGTTTTCAGTATTCCGACCTTTCACATTATCATTGTTATTAAGACCTACCTGGTGTCACACCCCCAAATTCCGTTTGCGGAGTATCACCGCAAATGGGGTGCGAGTGCGTGACACACCAGGATCCGAGTTGCTGGACACAAGGAACATTCTATATGCACGACAAACGTTCAAAATAATGTTTAACAGTCCAAATGTAAATTTATCAGAGTTTTTAAAGTTTATCAAAGTTTATGCAGAAGCGACATTAAAACAACTAAGTTAAAATGTTTTTCGCCCAAGGCGAAAATAGATAACAAAAGTTCACCAAACCATGCAGACCAAAACCAAGTTATGATCCTAACGTGCTCCTTAGCTCTCCTAAGGACCTGAGAAGAAACATGTAAAGTGTCAACACGAGGTTGGTGAATTCACGGAGTTTAACAAGTAGATAAACAACATTTATTTGAAAAATAATAAGTTTACGTACCCTCAATGAGGCGTAACCCACCAGAAATCACACATCCTGAAAAAAGTTGTTTAGCATTCTATATACTTGGGTTAGCTAGACAACAACATTTGTAAACACATAGGCCGTTTGTGAACTCCTTTCCTGACGGTTACTTTGCCTTCCTAGCCATGTTACAATGCGAAGCATGACCCTGTTAAAGGACAATATAATACACGTTCCTCTCGCCCGAAGGACAAGCAAGGGCTAGAGCGACTAGCTCGGGCAGGGCTTATCAGATCCAATAGATCTATCTCACATTTCCCCGCTATCAAACCGATACTAATGGCACACATTATTAGTGGAAGGACTTCTGCATGTTTTCATCTATGGTTTACTGATGTGTCTTGGTTATACATATTTTTAGTCAAATATTTTCTACATTTTATTTAGTATTTGTAATACTTTTTATTGAATTTTACTCATAATTAGTTCTTATTTGAATTTCAAATGTTTTAAGAGACCAAGAAAGAAAATGAGCTAATTTGATACATAAGATAATTGAGTATTTGATCTATGATCGAGTTATTTGATCTATGATCGAGTTGTTTCGTTTATATAATTCGATCATGATATTAACAAGTAGTGTGTTTAAACTAATATGTAGGTTACTAATTTCATGTAGTAGGTGATTTAAATCCAATGGAAATTAAATAAATAGGTGTGTAAGTGCTTGTGGATCTCACGTGATTAAGGGAAACCACAAATGAAAGTGGAAGCTCATGTTTGAAAATCAAATTAAGAAAAATGGTTGTTGGGCTGCGTGGGTTTATAACAAAAAAGAAAATATATGGGCTGATTCTATATCTACTTCGTGGGCTTATGAATCAACGCAAGCGGGGTAAATGATTAAAGTGAGCTGGACATTTAATGCATGCGGCTGAAGTAAAAAAAGGAAAGGTTCGGTGAAATTGACTTTTTTTTAAACGGTAAATTTGGATCACTGACGGGGATATTACACCACCCACCCAATCATCTACAATCCCCATCAGGAGGAAACTCACATTTAGATGAGAAAACCCCCTGGCTCAACATGTAACTCCCAGTTTTTTTATTTTTTGTTACAAGTGGGACTTGAACCCAAGACCTCCCTATTACAATGTCGGTGTAATTTTGGGAGAACTTTTTGATGGCACCAAGGGTTTTTAAAAGCGTGTGTGTGTATGTATATATATATATATATATATATATATATATATATATATATTATATATATATATATATATATATATAGGTTTAGGGTAAAATACATCAAGCAAAAACGCTACATCCATTGCGGATTGATCTGGGGCGTCTATCAAGATCATCCAACAGCCATGATCTATGGTGTTTCCGCCTATGGTGTTATATATATATATATATATATATATATATATATATATATATATATATATATAGGGCATGGATATATGAAAAACCATTTCCACTTAGAAAAACTATGAAAACCAAGTACATGGCTCTCATTAATCCACGTTGGTTTTCTTATCTACAACATGAAGGGCAATTAAGTAAATTGGGTTTTGAAGAGAGATGTGGCCATCTGCCAAAGTCAGCCACCTGCAAACTACTTTTCACCAAATTGTACCTAGTTTAAAAGTTGTGATTGGAAAGAACTTTCATTACAAAACAACCTTTTACTTTATCTCATATAGTACCTCATATACAAACATGCTTTTACTTTATCACCAAATTGTACCTAGTTTGAAGGACAAGAAAGTTACTTAATACCACTTCCCTGTTCCGTATGAAAATTTCGAATATACAGAAAATATGGTCATGTACTTGACAAGTCTTATTAACAAATCTTTTCCCTCCAACAAATGTCCTTTTGACAAATCTTATTAATAAATCTTTACCAAGATTTTCTTTACCAATGTCCCTTTGACAAATCTTATTAATAAATTGTCACACCCCCAATTAACCACTAACGGAGTTTATACCGTTAAGGGGCGCGACTAGACCAGGACCACAACCATTAGTTACAAATACTAAACGAATCAGAGTAAAGTCCAATGTTCATAAATAAAAACAGTTTAACATGCGCAGCGGAATTTAAAAACATCAGTATCTTAGCACTAGCCACGTGCTTTACAAATCATTGTTTCAATTTCAAATTCCCAATTTAGTTTAATGAAAGTAAAAGTCTTCGCGTGCCATGCCAACCTTCAACGGATACTCATCAACGATCTGCAAAAGTGAAAACCACACAAGTGTCAACCTAACGGTTGGTGAGTTCACGGTGGGCATGACATGCATTGGCCCGGTCTCATAGTCGTATGTATCAACATATATAAATAAGTAGTATTATTTTGCAAAACATTGCCAGGTGTTTAATTACCGAATATGCACTAGTTATGTAAAAGTTAAAGCAGTCAACCGATATCGCGGGTAGCTAATCCGGTTTCCATGCACTAAGGAAGTCGTACTAGGGCTGAAAGCTGACGTAACAGAGTGCGGCATTTGCCGTTGGTTTGTGCCTCCAGTTGTGTCCCATTTGGGATGCCCACAACTAAGAACAGGCTGATATTGCACTCCGTTCGGCCCCCGGCCGGTTGGCTACACATTTGTGTACCGCGGAGCAGGGTTTGTCAAACCCTCAGTAGATCTACCCAACATCCCCTCGCTTTCCAGATCATCAGTACTAAGTTGAGGTCTTTAAGTTTTTAAGCATCCTTAGAAATCATGTGATATCATTTGGTTTAGACTTTAACCTACACTAGTCATATTAAAAATGTTTATTCCGGATTTCATCTGAAATCCCAAAAAGAGTTTAAGTGTCATAATGGTTGGTTCCGGATTTCATTTGAAACCCCAAGGATGGACAGTTGCGAGTGTTCCCCATAAAACACTCCAACTTCCATAACAGGTACCCCATTAGGCAATACCTCAAATTGTCAGCGTTGTTTTCCGTTTAGTATGTTCGTGGTGACCCAAACGGGCTCACAAGTAAAGGGTTTGTGAAACTCACCTTAGGTTGCTCAGCTACACTTGTTAATCCAATTTATGTTTGCTAACGAAGACCTAGTAATCACATTAAGGTCTTAGGTGTTAGGTTGTGTCTAAACTTTAACTTAACGTCACTATGGCCCATAACATAGCACGTTGCAACTAAGACTCGACATACCGACACACGATACCGATGGTTGATCATAAACAAGGGTTCACATATTACAGAAATCAAACATGTATCATCATAGCATAATCATGTAAGTCATGGCATAATATTCAAGCAAATTGCACAAGTTTAGGTTCTGGTCATAGTTTCGCTAGCAGTTTCGCTAGGTAATTTCGCTAGGTGCACGGGCAGCACTTTCGCTAGGCTGTACCCGATAACACAGTTTCGCTAGGCTAGTTTCGCCCGAAACTGTTGACACAGTTTCGCTAGCCTAGTTTTGCCCGAAACTGGTTTGAACTTTCGTTCGGTATTTCGCTCGGTAGTTTCGTTCGAGCTGGTCGGGTCAGTTTCGCTAGCGACACTATAGTTTCGCTCGACAGTGTCGCTGAATGAACAAGTAAATTCGCTGGATAATTTCGCCCAGAGAACACACAGTTTCGCTGGTCGTGAAAAACATACGGATTTGCCTAAAAATCAACCTAACAGCTTCTGATCTTACATGCAATCCATTATTTAGCATACATAGGCATTTACCAACATAAATCAGCAAGCTTTAACACCTTAAACATGCATTTTGTCATCAAATCACCCAAAATACATATAAAACCCTAAAATGGCTAAAATAGCATAAATCTCTATCATGGCTGGATTTCATACGCAAAGTTGTCAACTTTATGGTAGTTCTAGCAATCCTAAGCAACATATCAGAAGATCTAACCATATCACAGAGATCTAGGCATGCTTTATGAAGAAACATATAGAAAAGGCACAAATAAAGGTTTTTGGGACTCACGGTTGATTCTAGAATCGATAGATGAGATGAGATGATGGTCTAGAGGCTGAGATCTTGGTCCTTGGGTGACTTCTCGGCTGACCAGGTTCCAGAGAGGAGTGTGTGTGTGTTTGTGATGAAATGAGGCAAATGGAGAAACTAGGGTTTATTAAGTTTATTTATATCAGAGGCTAGTTTCGCTGGCAGTTTCGCTGGCCAGGCGAAACTAGCTCTGGTCACATGCTGATCGAGTAGTTCAGCTGGCTACAGGGCGACACTACAGTTTCGCCCGGTAGTTTCGCTGGCGACCAAAAAGACAAGTTTTCCACATAATCAAGTATTTACAATTTGTCATGCAATTCACAATACTAAGTCATGTATTTAAATCATATTGCACATAAGGACAATAAATAAGCACATAACACATATGGGCGGGTTCGGTGATCAACCAAAGGACGTGGACGCATTCGGCCTAGTTAAGCATTAATTACTAAGTTAACACTTATAACGTAACTAACGGATTTGTCTAACGGAAGTTAACCTTGAAATTCCCGGATGTCACATCATCCCCTTGAAATTGGAATTTTCGTCCCGAAAATTATTCTTGTGTCGTAGCACTCGCAGTCTCGGCTGTCGTCGCTGGGGAAAGAAAGCAAAAGTTTTAGGGTTGCCACATCCTCCTCCTGTTAAAGGAATTTTGGTCCCCAAAATTAAATCATACCTTGAGTTTCTGTGGATGTTTGTTCGAACAGGTGAGGATACTTTTTCTTCATCTGATCCTCTCGTTCCCACGTATATTCTGGTCCACGCTTTGAGTTCCATCGCACCTTGACGATCGGAATCTTGCTACGTTTGAGGGTCTTCTCCTCGCGTCCCATGATTTCTACCGGTTGCTCGATGAATCTTAGATGTTCATCAATTACCAATTCCTCCAAAGGAATTATTTCTGTCTCTTGAGCCTGACACTTTTTCAGATTTGAGACGTGAAACACGTTGTGAACTCCATCGAGTTCGGCTGGGAGTTTCAATCGGTAGGCTACCGGGCCTACTTCCCCAATAGTTTCAAACGGACCGATGTAGCGAGGATTCAATTTTCCACGCTTTCCGAAGCGTATCACTCCTTTCCAAGGAGATACCTTCAATAATACTTTGTCACCTACTTCGAACTTTAGAGGTTTACGGTGCTTGTCGGCATAGCTCTTCTGTCTATCTCGTGCTGCAGCTATCCGCTTTCTGATTTGGATTATGCGTTCAGTCGTGTCGTGAATGATCTCTGGTCCAGTGAGTCCTTTCTCACCTGTTTCGGCCCAACATACGGGCGATCTGCATTTTCTGCCATATAGTGCTTCAAATGGTGCTGCACCGATGCTTGAATGATAGCTGTTATTGTAGGAGAACTCCACCAACGGAAGGTGAGCTTCCCAGTCTTTTCCGAAATCGAGAACACAAGCTCGGAGCATATCTTCTAATGTTTGAATGGTTCTTTCCGTCTGACCATCGGTCTGCGGGTGATAAGCTGTGCTCATATCAAGTCTGGTCCCCAATGCTTCATGCATAGATTGCCATAATCGTGAAGTGAATCGTGGATCTCGATCGGAGATAATAGTCTTAGGCACTCCATGACGCGCCACAATTCGGTCGATGTACAGCTTCGTTAGCCTATCCATGTTGTCGTTTTCCTTCATCGGGATAAAATGTGCGGATTTGGTTAAGCGATCAATGATAACCCAAATCGCATCTGGTCGATTCGATCGATGAGGTAATCCCGTAACAAAGTCCATGGAGATATCCTCCCATTTCCATTCTGGGATCTTTGGTTGTTGTAGTAGTCCCGAAGGCTTTTGGTACTCGATCTTCACCCTTGAGCACGTTAAACACTTAGCCACATATCGCGCGATGTCGGCTTTCATATTTGGCCACCAATACAGGTTCTTTAAGTCTTGGTACATCTTATCTGATCCTGGATGTACCGAATACCTCGACTTGTGAGCCTCGTCCATCACGAGCTCACGGAGATTTCCCAGCAGATGAACCCAGATTCTGTCGTTATAATATCGGAGTCCATCAGACTTAATTTCAGAATTTCCATCTACCCCTCGCAGTGCTTCAGCTGCGAAGTTTTCTTCTTTCAGAGCTTCTCTTTGAGCATCGCGGATTCGATCCGGCAGTCCCGAATGAATGGTAAGTTGCAGCGCTCGTACCCTTCGAGGCTTTTCATACTCTTTTCTGCTTAAGGCGTCAGCCACAACATTGGCTTTTCCCAGGTGATACTTGATTGCCAAATCATAACCGTTCAGTAACTCGACCCACCTTCGTTGTCGCATGTTGAGATCCTTCTGATCAAAGATGTGTTGTAAGCTTTTGTGGTCAGTAAATATTGTGCACTTTGTTCCATAAAGGTAATGTCTCCAAATCTTGAGTGCATGAACAACGGCTCCCATTTCTAAATCATGCGTTGTATAATTCTTCTCAGTATCCTTCAGTTGCCTCGACCCATAGGCAATTACTTTGTCTCGTTGCATCAATACGCACCCGAGTCCTTGAATAGACGCATCGCAATAAACCACAAAGTCGTCAACCCCATCAGGTAACGAGAGAATTGGAGCAGAACATAACATGTCTTTGAGAGTTTGAAAGGCGCGTTCCTCTTTTTCACCCCACCTATACTGCACTCCTTTGTGCGTCAAAGCCGTTAAGGGTTGAGCCAATTGAGAGAAACCCTTGATAAATCTTCGGTAGTATCCGGCAAGTCCCAAAAATTGTCGGATTTCGGTCGGCGCTCTAGGTGTAGACCAATTCTTGATAGCTTCTACTTTAGACGGGTCGACATGGATTCCTTCCTCATTAACGATGTGTCCAAGAAACTGGACTTCGCGTATCCAAAAATCGCACTTCGAAAACTTGGCGTAGAGTTGTTCCTTACGAAGTAATTCCAAGATAAGGCGCAGATGATTCTCGTGTTCTTCCTTCGTTTTGGAGTATATCAAAATGTCGTCGATGAAAACTATTACAAACTTATCGAGGTACGGTTTGCACACTCGATTCATCAAATCCATGAATACGGCAGGCGCATTGGTTAGCCCAAACGGCATAACCAGGAACTCGTAATGACCATACCGAGTTCTGAATGCGGTTTTAGAAATATCCTCGTCTCGAACACGAAGTTGATGGTATCCTGACCGTAGATCAATCTTTGAGAAGTAACTTGAACCTTGAAGCTGGTCGAAGAGATCGTCGATTCTAGGTAGTGGGTACCGATTCTTGATCGTGACTTTGTTAAGCTCTCGGTAGTCGATGCACGTCCGGAACGTTCCATCTTTCTTCTTTACAAATAATACCGGAGCTCCCCACGGAGACGAACTTGGACGGATAAATCCCTTGTCGAGTAGCTCTTGAAGTTGTGCAGATAGTTCATTGAGTTCACTTACAGCCATACGATACGGAGCGCGCGCAATCGGAGCGGCTCCAGGAGTTAGATCGATTCCAAACTCAACTTGTCGGAATGGAGGTAAACCAGGCAGATCTTCAGGAAATACATCTTGGAAGTCGCGGACTATCGGGTAGTCGTTGATTCTGCGCTCGGGAAGTGTCGAGTCAGTGACGTTTGCAAGAATCGCGAAGTGACCTTTACGAAGGCACTTTTGAGCTTTGAGATATGAGATAATTCCGGTCACTGTTCCACCCTTTTCACCTTGGACTGTTAACACCTCACCGCCTTTGAGTGGAATACGGACCACTTTTTCTTGACACAGGTTTTCGGCTCGATTTTCAGATGACCAGTCCATTCCTACTATCACGTCAAAACTACCAATCGGGAAGGGCATAAGATCGATTCCTAACGTATGGCCAGCTAGTTCTAACTTACAGTCCTTCACTATTTGAGTTGTATCATGAAGTTTACCATTCGCTAATTCTACCACATACTTAGCATCTAGGTCAATTGGTTTAGCCTTAATTAGTCTAGCAAACTTATTGGAAATAAAACTTCTTTCAGCACCAGAATCAAATAAAACAGTAGCGAAGAAACCATTCAATATAAATTTACCGTTGATCACGTTGGCATCGTTGCGAGCTTCACCTTGACCCATCACAAAAGCACGACCTCTACCATTCCCGCCATTACCGTTTCCACCATTTCCGTTCCCATCATTGTTTCCCTGATTCCCAATGTTTCCATTTCCCTGTCTGCGCAATCGCGGACAATCTTTCTTCAGGTGGCCCTGCGCACCACATTCAAAACAGCCACGGGCTCCACCATTGTTGTTGTTGTTCTGGTTGTTTCCTTGCCCGTTACGGTTGTTCACATTTCCCCTGTTGTTTCCCCCTTGATTCTGACCAGTGTTGTTCAGCCTCTGCAAATTGGTCCAGCAGTTGTTGGCTTCATGACCCAACTTTCCACATCTCCCACACTCTAAGCCCTTGCTACACATACCCCTGTGGTGCTTCTCACACTTGTTAAAAAACGGAGCCTTGCCTTTGTAGTTTCCATTACCGCCTTGACGGTTGTTGCTCCCACTGTTGCTGCCATAATTGAAAGTGGACCTTGTGTTGTCAGGTCGCTTGTTTTGATACTGGGAGTTTTGTTGGAACAAAAATCTATGTGACTGACGCCATCAAATCTGTTTACTGAAGCATTCGACTGAAGAATCCATGTGAATCGATTTAGAGACTAGGTTGTGATGCTCGAGGCTTGCAGTTTGGACCGAAGACCGTTTTCTGGAAAAGTCAACCGTTCGGGTCAACGGTCAACGTAAAAGTCAACGGAAGATCGGTTCGAGCGAGTCAAGCTTCGGATTAATTTAATCAGCTTTGATTTAATTAACAGTTTATGTTATTTACTTTACTTGTAATTTCGTTTATTCAGTTATGTATTTCTGTTGTTAGTCACCCTCACTATATATAGTGAGGGTGCCCATTACAAGTAAAGGAGTCTCCGAATGTGGAGATGATGATTTTCTTGTAGAGTGTGAGGTTTCCATTCTAGAGAGAGAGTGAGTCATGGATTTTCTAGAGAGAGATTGTGTGTTCTTCATGATTCATTGATTGTAATCTTTCGATTAATGAATTCATTCGATTGTTCATCTTTCTTCTTATGTTGATTATCTATGATTCATCATCATCATCTTCTTACATTTGTTTATGAGTTTTCTCATCCGAACATGTTCTTGCTCAAGATCGAGATTCTCGTAGTGAAAATCGGTCCTAACAAATGGTATCAGAGCGGGTACCGATCAGATTCATCTCACCGTGAATCTGGTCACTCGAATCTGTGATTTTGAGCTTGAATGGTGAAGATGAGAAAACTTAGTTTTTAGAGACTTTTTTCTATTTTTTCTTCATTTCTGGATGGATTCTGATGATATGGATGATGGATTCATGTTTGGGAGTTCATTTAGATGTTATTTCATCTTTTACTTGTTCAAATCTGTGAGAAAATTGAAGATCCGAGCTCATTTTTTCGGAACTTTTGGGGTTTTCCCGTATTTGGAGTTTATGAAGATTTTGGAGCTTGATTCTTCATTTTCTGGGCGATTCTTCATGTTTTCGGATGAAATGAGGTATGATTCTCAGTGGAAAACGCATTCCGGATCCATTGGAAGCATCCATTTCGTCTGATTCTCAACGGTTTAAGCGGATCTGGAAAAACACACACTGACGGTGTAAGTGTGTGTTCTTCGTGTTCTTGAAGATTTGCAGATTTTGAAGACTGTTTTGATCTGATTAGCTGCTGTTAATGAAGTGTTGGTGGCCACAACATTGTCGTGGATGGTTTAGCTTCTCATATCGTGCATCATTACGGGTTTTCTTATCATTTTTGGGCAGATTCGTGTTCATCAAGTAAGTTCTTCAAGTTCATCATTTTCCAGATTTATTCAACTGTTTTTGAAGATATGAAGATGTGCTTAGCGGACTTGTTGAGTTCTTAGCGAACTTCTCCTCTTCTTAGCGAACTTGTTCCGATTCTTAGCGAACTTTTTTTGCTTTAGCGGACTTGTTCCTTAGCGAACTTCAGGTGTATCCTAGCGAACTTCTCAGACCTTTAGCGGACTTGTTCGAGCTTAGCGGACTTGTTTTTTGTTAACGAACTTGTTTACTGGGTCTTCGTTCGAGATCGTTTTGATGGATTCTGTTCGTCAAGGGTTGTAGAGGATGTTCATACGAGTTCATAGAGCCAAAAATCGAGAGTTTTCATTGAGTATTATGCAAGTTATGAGCAATTTACGGTTTTCCGGCGGCTTACTCGTTTTTCCGGCGAGTGTATTAGGGTTTGCAGGCGTTCCGGACGTATTAAGGAAGAAGGAGGATAGCGATGACATGGCTGGAGCTGATTAGCTCGCCAGGAATTTTCTCTCTCTTCTTTTCTATCGAATTCACCGAAATGTAGTCAACCCTAATTGTGCTGTTGAGCTGTGATTGGCTATAAGGCATTCACGAGTGGGTCCCAGCCAAAAGAAAAGAATCGTTGATGCTGCTGTTTGTCACCTTCCTTTAATTGTTGTCTATCTCCTATTGGCTGTAAGGTCAGCGCATGGACCCTACCTGGTTGAGAGAACCGTTGAAAGAGTTTATGTTGTCGGCCTCCCATTGGCCTGATGCCTCTCACACGGATCACTGAACATCAACCCTTGGATTTCAACTATCCCAGCCGTAGATGGCTTTTCTTATCTTAAATCTGATTGTTCAGAAATTAAGCACATGGATTGTGCTTCTTTGAGAGATTTTTGCCACTAATAATTATTTTAGCATTTTCGTTAAATGCGGGCGTTTTTCTCATCGGATTTTTATGAGACGAACGAGATAATGCCGCGACGGAATTTCAGAAAATTTATTGGTCACGGATTTATTTCATTTTATTGGGGTTCTCGTTTATTGACGTCGCGCGTAACGTTTGCTATCGATCACTGACGGGTTAGCTTTATTATCCGGTTAATTACTCGGTTTTCTCGTTATATCTCACGGTTTATTTTTAGTGGATGCAGCGCTGTCGTCAACTAACCGGATTAACTGGAATCTCAGTTAAATATTGGAATTTATCCGATTAAATCTCTCGGATGACCGTTTATTGAAGAGATTTGGCAGTTTATTTTATTTTCACATCCAACCTCTGTCACGCGGATTATTCACAACTGTCAGCATCCGACTTCCGGTTTTTCGCGAGATTGTCCGATTTCAAGATTGTTTATCTGGTTTCTCTAGGCAACCGATCGTGACGGTTCGACTCTCCGCATCTCATTTTTACGCTTCCGACTTGATGTTTTTGGGGAGATTTAGAGAAATAAGAGGAATTATTATGGATTTGGATATCGGGTCGATTATTCGGAGTTAGAGCATTTTCAGTGTTTGATTGGTTTATCTGATTCAGTTTGTTGCGGTTATGACTCCGAGATGTAGCATTTTCTCAGTATTGTACCCGACCGTGTGAACCGAGTGAGCGGAACACTTGGATCTCGAACTGGAGCAACAAGAAAAGAAGAAGCTTATTCAGAGGGGGAATCTCTACGACAGATTGTCTCCGGTTTATCAGTTTCTCATTGAAGATGTACGACAGAGCGATTCTTCAGCATTTGAACAGATTTGAAAGCATCAGTCAAGGGGGAAATTGTTGGAACAAAAATCTATGTGACTGACGCCATCAAATCTGTTTACTGAAGCATTCGACTGAAGAATCCATGTGAATCGATTTAGAGACTAGGTTGTGATGCTCGAGGCTTGCAGTTTGGACCGAAGACCGTTTTCTGGAAAAGTCAACCGTTCGGGTCAACGGTCAACGTAAAAGTCAACGGAAGATCGGTTCGAGCGAGTCAAGCTTCGGATTAATTTAATCAGCTTTGATTTAATTAACAGTTTATGTTATTTACTTTACTTGTAATTTCGTTTATTCAGTTATGTATTTCTGTTGTTAGTCACCCTCACTATATATAGTGAGGGTGCCCATTACAAGTAAAGGAGTCTCCGAATGTGGAGATGATGATTTTCTTGTAGAGTGTGAGGTTTCCATTCTAGAGAGAGAGTGAGTCATGGATTTTCTAGAGAGAGATTGTGTGTTCTTCATGATTCATTGATTGTAATCTTTCGATTAATAAATTCATTCGATTGTTCATCTTTCTTCTTATGTTGATTATCTATGATTCATCATCATCATCTTCTTACATTTGTTTATGAGTTTTCTCATCCGAACATGTTCTTGCTCAAAGTCGAGATTCTCGTAGTGAAAATCGGTCCTAACAAGTTTGAGGATCTCCCAGATTGATTCACAGACATTGCTGGAGCTTCTTCTTCAGCCTTTCTTTTGCCACTTAAGGCGGTCTTTTCAGAGTTTCTGGCAGGTAGTGTACCCCTTTCAACCTCTTGATCAGTTAACTTGTGAGCCAGACGGATGGCTTGCTGTACGGTTACCGAGTTGCTTGCAGTTACCAGACTCTTGATTTGGGGTACGAGACCCTCCAGATAACGCTCAATGCGCTTGAACTCAGCGTCGACCATAGACGGACACAGTGCTGTGTACTCGTGGTATCGTGCAGTGTACGCTTCGACTTCAGACCCAATCATTTTGGAGTTCAGAAATTCTCCTTCGAGCTTCTTGACTTGATCGCGTGGACAGTATTCCTCCATAATCAGTTCTTTGAACGCTCCCCATTCCATGTTGTTAGCCGCATCATTCCCAATCATTTGAATCTCAGCGTTCCACCAAGACAGAGCTGCACCTTCGAATGTACCAGTAGCAAACTTCACTTTGTTTTCAGCCGGGCAGTTACACATGGAGAAGACTTTTTCTGACTTCTCAATCCATCTGAGGAGACCTACCGCTCCTTCTTCGCCGGAGAATGTCATTGGCTTGCAGTCCATGAAAGTTTTGAAGGTACAGTGATGGACGTTTCCTGATGCAATTAATAGTTCGGGTTCAAATTTTAAACAGGTCAAAATATATATCGCCTTGTGCCTTAACCGGCGTAATAATTACCATGGGCGGCAATTGTAGCTTGCACGGCTGCCACGGCGGCTTGCACATGCTCGTTGATCATCGCTTGCAGTTGTGCAGGCGTCAGATTAATGTTGTTCCTTCCCGCTCTTCCAGACATTTTCTGGATAGTGAAAGTAGACAGTGTTCAGTCACAGTTATATTCTATACATATCCCATAATATGTATATTAGCAATTTCCCGTTATCCCTCTATTAGTCCAGAAAAATTTTGTGCATAATCGAGGCGTCGTCGAAGAACGTCGGAATTCGTAAGTACTATCGTCGAAAGTCGGCTTTCCCATAAAAGTCACCGTCGGCGTAGTCGTCGTAGCAGAAATCAGGACGTAGCGCGTAGCATCGTTTCGTTGTCGCTTTCCCCCGAAGTAGTGTGTATTAACGTTCGCGTTTCGTATTCGTGTGTGAAAATTCCCTAAGGTTTTCCGTTAGACTTCCTAGACACGGTCTATATATATATATCTATACGTATATATATACATATGAAGTATTTACTTACACAGCAGAGCGAGTATCCCAGGTTGGCACGTGAAAATTTTGTTTTGGGAATTTGTTTGTTTGTTTGTAACTAAGGTTTCAAGTTGCAGTTTCCAAATCGTTTTCAAAAATGATTCCAGTTCTCTGCAACCTATGGCTCTGATACCAATCTGTCACACCCCCAATTAACCACTAACGGAGTTTATACCGTTAAGGGGCGCGACTAGACCAGGACCACAACCATTAGTTACAAATACTAAACGAATCAGAGTAAAGTCCAATGTTCATAAATAAAAACAGTTTAACATACGCAGCGGAATTTAAAAACATCAGTATCTTAGCACTAGCCACGTGCTTTACAAATCATTGTTTCAATTTCAAATTCCCAATTTAGTTTAATGAAAGTAAAAGTCTTCGCGTGCCATGCCAACCTTCAACGGATACTCTTCAACGATCTGCAAAAGTGAAAACCACACAAGTGTCAACCTAACGGTTGGTGAGTTCACGGTGGGCATGACATGCATTGGCCCGGTCTCAATAGTCGTATGTATCAACATATATAAATAAGTAGTATTATTTTGCAAAACATTGCCAGGTGTTTAATTACCGAATATGCACTAGTTATGTAAAAGTTAAAGCAGTCAACCGATATCGCGGGTAGCTAATCCGGTTTCCATGCACTAAGGAAGTCGTACTAGGGCTGAAAGCTGACGTAACAGAGTGCGGCATTTGCCGTTGGTTTGTGCCTCCAGTTGTGTCCCATTTGGGATGCCCACAACTAAGAACAGGCTGATATTGCACTCCGTTCGGCCCCCGGCCGGTTGGCTACACATTTGTGTACCGCGGAGCAGGGTTTGTCAAACCCTCAGTAGATCTACCCAACATCCCCTCGCTTTCCAGATCATCAGTACTAAGTTGAGGTCTTTAAGTTTTTAAGCATCCTTAGAAATCATGTGATATCATTTGGTTTAGACTTTAACCTACACTAGTCATATTAAAAATGTTTATTCCGGATTTCATCTGAAATCCCAAAAAGAGTTTAAGTGTCATAATGGTTGGTTCCGGATTTCATTTGAAACCCCAAGGATGGACAGTTGCAAGTGTTCCCCATAAAACACTCCAACTTCCATAACAGGTACCCCATTAGGCAATACCTCAAATTGTCAGCGTTGTTTTCCGTTTAGTATGTTCGTGGTGACCCAAACGGGCTCACAAGTAAAGGGTTTGTGAAACTCACCTTAGGTTGCTCAGCTACACTTGTTAATCCAATTTATGTTTGCTAACGAAGACCTAGTAATCACATTAAGGTCTTAGGTGTTAGGTTGTGTCTAAACTTTAACTTAACGTCACTATGGCCCATAACATAGCACGTTGCAACTAAGACTCGACATACCGACACACGATACCGATGGTTGATCATAAACAAGGGTTCACATATTACAGAAATCAAACATGTATCATCATAGCATAATCATGTAAGTCATGGCATAATATTCAAGCAAATTGCACAAGTTTAGGTTCTGGTCATAGTTTCGCTAGCAGTTTCGCTAGGTAATTTCGCTAGGTGCACGGGCAGCACTTTCGCTAGGCTGTACCCGATAACACAGTTTCGCTAGGCTAGTTTCGCCCGAAACTGTTGACACAGTTTCGCTAGCCTAGTTTCGCCCGAAACTGGTTTGAACTTTCGTTCGGTATTTCGCTCGGTAGTTTCGTTCGAGCTGGTCGGGTCAGTTTCGCTAGCGACACTATAGTTTCGCTCGACAGTGTCGCTGAATGAACAAGTAAATTCGCTGGATAATTTCGCCCAGAGAACACACAGTTTCGCTGGTCGTGAAAAACATACGGATTTGCCTAAAAATCAACCTAACAGCTTCTGATCTTACATGCAATCCATTATTTAGCATACATAGGCATTTACCAACATAAATCAGCAAGCTTTAACACCTTAAACATGCATTTTGTCATCAAATCACCCAAAATACATATAAAACCCTAAAATGGCTAAAATAGCATAAATCTCTATCATGGCTGGATTTCATACGCAAAGTTGTCAACTTTATGGTAGTTCTAGCAATCCTAAGCAACATATCAGAAGATCTAACCATATCACAGAGATCTAGGCATGCTTTATGAAGAAACATATAGAAAAGGCACAAATAAAGGTTTTTGGGACTCACGGTTGATTCTAGAATCGATAGATGAGATGAGATGATGGTCTAGAGGCTGAGATCTTGGTCCTTGGGTGACTTCTCGGCTGACCAGGTTCCAGAGAGGAGTGTGTGTGTGTTTGTGATGAAATGAGGCAAATGGAGAAACTAGGGTTTATTAAGTTTATTTATATCAGAGGCTAGTTTCGCTGGCAGTTTCGCTGGCCAGGCGAAACTAGCTCTGGTCACATGCTGATCGAGTAGTTCAGCTGGCTACCGGGCGACACTACAGTTTCGCCCGGTAGTTTCGCTGGCGACCAAAAAGAGCAAGTTTTCCACATAATCAAGTATTTACAATTTGTCATGCAATTCACAATACTAAGTCATGTATTTAAATCATATTGCACATAAGGACAATAAATAAGCACATAACACATATGGGCGGGTTCGGTGATCAACCAAAGGACGTGGACGCATTCGGCCTAGTTAAGCATTAGTTACTAAGTTAACACTTATAACGTAACTAACGGATTTGTCTAACGGAAGTTAACCTTGAAATTCCCGGATGTCACATAAATCTTTTCCCTCCCAAAAATATCACTGTTAGAATGTACTTTTCCCTCCAACAAAAACAAAGCTCTATATTAATAAGTCCTTTGTGTTAAGAGTTGGTATAGTTTGGAGATAACTCCAAACACATTAATGGAGTCCCCAACCAAATGTTTGCCTCTGAACTTTCAATACGATGAAGGAAGCACATCTACATTGAATACACCTGCTTTCAACTATGACGGTGAAGTTAATGAAGGTAAGAATGTCTTTCATTCCCATTTTTTAGTTAATGGGTCTTATATTTAATGGGATGTTGACATTTTCTGTTATATTTAACTCTTTTGTATGCATTTTTTGTAAACGTAAATAGATGGATGTAACGAGGATGTAACTGATGATAGCTGTGATGTTTTCACGACACCTAATGGTAGCTTGGTTTGGTTTCCTAATGTTGAAGAAAATCTCAAACCGGTGAGAGGTGCTCAATATCCAACTTTATTGGATGTTCTTAAGATGTACAAAGCATATGCACATGCTTGTGGCTTTTCAGTGAAGGTAGGTCAACAAAAAAGGTATGCTGGACTTGTCACATATGAGTATCTTAGATGCAACCGGGCTGGGATACCACAGTTTCAAAAGAAATTTGAGTCATCTAGTAGTTGCAGGCAAAGTACTTACTTCCGTAATAATTGCAAAGCTAGTATCTGTGTCAAATATAACCACTTAAACCAAAATGTTCTTTTGTTGAGTTTTCATGAAGGGCACAATCACTCAATGGTTGAAGGGTTTAATAGAGATTTGACTAAGATATCTAGGAAACTTCCATTTGCCACAAAAAAGTTTATTCATGATATGAGTCTTAACAGTGTTGGACCTATTAAGGCTCACCGTTTTATGGTCTCAATGAATGGGGGTCACCATAATGTCAACGATACCCCGTTAGACTTTAAAAACTTTAGTAAAACAACAAGGATGTTTATTGGGGATAGAGATACACAACTGGTGCTGAATAGGTTACATGAGAGGGCCAAAAGTCTACCAGATTTCTACTTTGATTACGTGGTTGTTGATGGAAAGTTGAGATGTCTTTTCTGGGCGGATGAGATCTCAAAGCTGAACTACCAGGCTTTTGGTGATGTAGCTGCATTCGATGCGACATACCAAACAAACAAGTAAGTTTAGAAATGTAGAATTTATTTACAATTTATTGATTACACTTACATATGTAAGATGAACAGTTTCAAACAGTTTCATTTATTTATTTTTGTCAGGTACGACATGATTTTTGTACCCTTTACCGGGGTCGATAATCATAGGCGTTGTGTGACGTTTGGTGCTCGTTTGTTATTTAATGAGACTGGAGAATCATACATATGGTTACTAGAGAATTTTCTTAAAGCTCACAAGAAACAACCAACCATTATTTTGACTGACCAAGATTTGTCCATGAAGCAGGCTGTCACACAAGTGTTTACTGAATCAAAGCATAGGTTGTGCATGTGGCACATCATGAAGAAACTGCCATCAAAGGTAATTATCAGAGTAAAAGTGTTTGTTAATAATTAAATAGATTCATATATACAATTAGTTGTTCTTTTCCTTTGTTTAATATAATTTGCCATATTACAAGATTATAAGTATGGTTTTAAATAAATACTTATGTAAGTTACATTTTTTACATACTTCAGTATCTAATAATTAACAAATTGTTTAGTTCAAAAGTAGTTTTATTTGCAACAGTTACATGTGTAAGTTGTATTTTTCATTTGTTTAATATAATTTGCAATAATATAATTTGCAATGATTAATTTGTTCATAATTAAAATAGATTCATATATACAATTAGTTACATACTTCAGAATGTAATATGTAACAAATTGTTTATTTGAAAAAGTAGTTTTATTTGTAACAGTTACATATGTAAGTTGTAATTTTTCTTCGTTCAATATAATTTACAATGATTAGTTATGTTGTTTGTCTGAATGAGCTGAAAATTTAGAAATGTTGCTTAATGGAACAGGTTTCAGGTGATGTGTTACAAAATTCCGATCTTAGGTCCCAAATTCATCGACTTGTATGGAGCCCATATATGAAGCCTGCAACTTTTGAAAAGAAATAGGCAGAACTGATTGCTAGTTTTTCATTGTCTGATAGTGATTGGCTAAATGAAATATATGCTATCCGGAAGGATTGGGTTCCGGCCTACTTCAGGGATGACCCAATGTCTTGTTTGTTGAGGACCACTTCCGTTTGTGAGAGTTCTAACGCGTCATTCAAAGTGAATTCAACAAGTGCAAACACATTGGTACAATTTATGCTGTGTTATGAAACTAGGATTGAAAATCAACGTTATAAACAACGTACTGCTGATTTCAAGACATCGACGCTCTCTTACCACGGTAATGTGGATTTAGGTATTGAAAAACATGCCTTTGAACTCTACACAAATACCATTTTCAAAGAGGTGAAAGGGGAGATTAGTGAAGGGATGTATTATTGTTACATCTCAAACACAGAAGTAACAGGCCAAATGCACATTTATTCTGTGGCACAAAGAAGCACAACGGCTGAATGTGTGAATACTTTCAAGGTACTTGCATAGTTGCATCTCAAAATAATTTAGATAGATGTGTTATTATATGAATTTATTAATAAACTAAATATAACGGCTGAATGTGTGCAAATTGTTATTTTAGGTGACATATGATACTGAAGGAAAAAAGGCAGATTGCTCATGCATGTGTTTCAAGCGCATTGGTTATTTGTGCCGACACGTATTTTGTGTTTATCAAGTAAATCTGGTTCATGAAATTCCGTCGATCTACATCTCAAAAAGGTGGACTAGGAATGCCCTGCCAAGAGAAATATACTCACTTGATAAACGATATGGGGTCGACAACCGTGTTGAAAGCGTTTTGGTGAAAGAAATTATGGAAGTGGTGACTTCATGTGTTGATGATTATAGATCAAATGAAGGTGGACTGAAGCGACTTGCGAAAGAGGTAAAGGAGCTAAGGGAAAGACTTGTTGCAACTAGGGGAGATAGTTTAGTAATGGACATTTCTGAGCACATGGACATCTCTGAGCAGGTGGTGGTTGAAGAGCTTGTAGGCCAAGAAGTGAATGTGGATGTTGTGGTTGGTAATCCTAATGGTATTAGGACAAAAGGATGTGGTAGGAAGCGTCGGATTACAGGGCCGGGTGAGAAAATGAGGAACAAACCGCCGAAAGCACCACGACTATGCCGAACTTGCAAAGAGTATGTCACAGATCATGACTCTAGAAACTGCAAAAAGAAAAAGCGTGCAAGTGGTGATGAAGCTGATATGGGAGGTTCTGAAGCCGAGTAAGTGAAAGACCATGAATCAAAAAGGAAGGGATGTAGTTGTGTTATTTTTTTTTCTTTTCTTGACTGTTTGCTAAGATTAAGATATTATGGGGATACTTTTGTATTTGTTATGTACAAGTAACATTGAGGCAGCCTGGTGGCAGCTTCAAATGTTACGTATGTAACAAATTTACTCATTTTGGGAAGCTTCAAAAATAGTAGTAGTGGAAGCAGGTTTGTAATCCCACTGCCCCACCCCCCCCCCCCTAGGTATGCAGTTCCCTCTTTTTGGTGTAATTCAACTGTGGGAGAAATATTGGGTCATGTATGGATGTAGTATCCAATCTTTTGGTGTAACTTGGCTATTGAAGTATGTTTAATATATTTGATGTTTTAATGGTTATCAGTGTTTGTTAATTATATATGAGAAAAGCAGGTGTAGTGTTCATAATTTTAGGTGAAGTAATAGATGACATATTTGTACCAAAAAGGCTCCAGGAGCTAGGGATAATGAAAGACACTAACCTATAATTGGAATAAACGAACCACGTACATTGTAAGTTAGAGGGACTTTAATGTTTAAAACGAACCACCATACTAATGGATGTATAAGACTTCAATTACTTATGTAAGTTAGAGGGACTTTAATGTTTAAACTGTAAAAACATAATTTAGTAGCTTGAAACACTTTGAAATACCATATGTATTTCTGGGTAAAAAAGAAATTGGTGAATATGTAAATTATGAACCTGAAACAAACTGAAAAAAAAAGTCAAATCAAAGTTCATAAGTTACGTATGTAAGATGAACAAACTGTGAAAAATAGTTTAGAAGATTTAGTACAAAGTTCACCAACATCCACATTGCATAAACTAAATATTAAAGCAGATCATAACATCAAAATACAAAGTTCACCAACATCTGAATTCAGTTAAACAAACATCTGAAACTAAAACATAAGATAATACGATGTTTGAAAGGGATCCTAAGCAAGTAATTTTTTAATCTTGGGGGCCATATTGTTTATACAAGACAGAAGGATGGCAGCAGCGTATTTGTTGCGGAGTGTCTTCAATTGCGCCTTTTTCCTACTACCGTTGTTCTCAAACTCACAATTAAAAGCCAAATGCCTTCCAAAAAATTTCTCCATATGCCTCATGAGAAAAACAACATTGTCATTAAGAAACAACGGGGTGGCCCAGAAAAGTTTCATCCGATGAATAGGGGAAGAAGCAATTTGATTAGACTTTGTATGATGAACACTTTCAAGAAACCTGGTGAATATGTATTTCTGGATAAAAAAATAATAATTGGTAGTTAAGATTGGGATTAAAATATCTAACATTGGAAAAATGAAAAAAACAATTAGTTTAAAGGTTATATACCATTTTGGAAGCAGTATCTTTTTCAAAATAGTCATCGTGATCGACTATTTTGAGTAACGGGTCAGAATCGGGTTTCACGTCGACAATAGTTATTGAAGGATGCTTCAGATCAAATACCATTAAGAAAAAACTTTCCGACTCCTCAAGGGGGATAAACACCATATCAACACCTTTCAAGTTCAAGCTAATGTCAATGGATTCAAGTTGGTTAGATAGGTTGCTGGTGAAGATATCCAATCTTTGTTTCTCATCACATGAATGGTTGTGGATCGTCCAGGAGGACTAAAATAAATAACACTTGATACTGTTATAAATTGTTACCACCTTAACTATAGACCATTATAAAAAAGAGAAAACACTTACAAGAGTATTCGGCTTCAGAAAAAGGCGATGAGGAGAATCATCAGATCGGCGCTGCTCATCGTGATTCAGGACATCAACCCAAGCTTCAAGGATATTAATATGAATGCTTGTATCATATGCAATAGACTGCATCATTCCCATGGTGATCTCAACGTTTGAACTAGAGTAGTACACAAGCTCGCTACAAAAAAATATTTTATGAGTCAGAAAACATTGAATAATTAGAAAAGAATAATGATTATTTACATATGTAATATGTATATGATTATTTACATATGTAATATGATGTATATGATTATTTACATATGTAATATGATGTATATGAATATAAAAAATATATATTTATTACATATGTAATGTAATATGATTATTTACATATGTAATATAATCAATTTACATATGTAATATACGATTATTTACATAAGTAATATTTACATATGTAATAATAATCATTATTTACATGATTATTAGAAAAGAATAATGATTATTTACATATGTAAATGTATATGATTATTTACATATGTAATATGATGTATATGATTATTTACATATGTAATATGGTTATTTACATATGTAATATGTAATGTATATGATTAATTACATATGTAATATGATTATTTACAATAATTAATGTAATGATATAATTTACATATTTACATATGTAATAATGAATAGTCTTACTTATGTAAATTTAAAAAAACTTAACATATAAAAAATTGACTTACATTACATATGTAATATACGATTATTTACATAAGTAATATGATTATTTACAATAATTAATGTAATGATATAATTTACATATTTATAGTCTTACTTATGTAAATTTAAAAAAACTTACCATATAAAAAATATACATTTATTACTTATGTAATGTATATGATTATTTACATATGTAAGATGATTATTTACATATGTAATATACGATTATTTACATAAGTAATATATGATTATTTACAATAATTAATGTAATGATATAATTTACATATTTACATATGTAATAATGAATAGTCTTACTTATGTAAATTTAAAAAAACTTACCATATAAAAAATTGACTTACATTACATATGTAATATACGATTATTTACATAAGTAATATGATTATTTACAATAGTTAATGTAATGATATAATTTACATATTTACATATGTAATATGATTATTTACATATGGCTCACATTACATATGTAATATACGATTATTTACATAAGTAATATATGATTATTTATGTAATGATGAATAGTCTTACTTATGTAAATTTAAAAAAACTTACCATATAAAAAATTTACATTTATTACATATGTAATGTATATGATTATTTACATATGTAATATGATTTTTTTATTAAAATGGCTTACAGATTATTTACATATGTAATATGATTATTTACAATAATTAATGTAATGATATAATTTACATATTTACATATGTAATAATGAATAGTCTTACTTATGTAAATTTAAAAAAAACTTACCATATAAAAAATTTACATTTATTACATATGTAATGTATATGATTATTTACATATGTAAGATGATTATTTACATATGTAAATTATTTACATAAGTAATATATGATTATTTACAATAATTAATGTAATGATATAATTTACATATTTACATATGTAATAATGAATAGTCTTACTTATGTAAATTTGAAAAAACTTACCATATAAAAATTTACATTTATTAAATATGTATTGCATATGATCATTTACATATGTAAGATGATTATTTACATATGTAAATTATTTACATAAGTAATATATGATTATTTACAATAATTAATGTAATGATATAATTTACATATTTACATATGTAATAATGAATAGTCTTACTTATGTAAATTTAAAAAAACTTACCATATAAAAAATTTACATTTATTACATATGTAATGTATATGATTATTTACATATGTAAGATGATTATTTACATATGTAAATTATTTACATAAGTAATATATGATTATTTACAATAATTAATGTAATGATATAATTTACATATTTACATATGTAATAATGAATAGTCTTACTTATGTAAATTTAAAAAAAAAACTTACCATATAAAAAATTTACATTTATTACATATGTAATGTATATGATTATTTACATATGTAAGATGATTATTTACATATGTAAATTATTTACATAAGTAATATATGATTATTTACAATAATTAATGTAATGATATAATTTACATATTTACATATGTAATAATGAATAGTCTTACTTATGTAAATTTAAAAAAAACTTACCATATAAAAAATTTACATTTATTACATATGTAATGTATATGATTATTTACATATGTAAGATGACTATTTACATATGTAAATTATTTACATAAGTAATATATGATTATTTACAATAATTAATGTAATGATATAATTTACATATTTACATATGTAATAATGAATAGTCTTACTTATGTAAATTTAAAAAAACTTACCATATAAAAAATTGACTTACATTACATATGTAATATACGATTATTTACATAAGTAATATGATTATTTACAATAATTAATGTAATGATATAATTTACATATTTACATATGTAATAAATGAATAGTCTTACTTATGTAAATTTAAAAAAACTTACCATATAAAAATTTACATTTATTACATATGTAATGTATATGATTATTTACATATGTAATATGATTGGCCCCAAAAAAAATTGTGATGGACTTGAAATATTACATATATATGAATCAAGAAAAATAAATTACCTTGGCAATAGAGATTGATGGACTTGAAAGAGAAAATTCCAGACTTGCTTTTCTTGCTTTGTAAGTGCAGATTGCAAATGTACTCCCCTATCGAACCATGGCGATTTCATAACACTTGGATATGATGGGTGTCTAGGGAGTTTGATGCGTTTGGATTCCATGTTTTCAACAATTTCTTTGAAGACGGACTGAGGTGGTAACGAAGAAATTGGATCTATGTATAAAGGAACTAAAATAGATAGGAAAAATAAGTTTAACGTATAAAAGGGTTATCTATAAATATTTTAAAAAAGGGACATGAAAAGAAAATATACTCGAATTATCAAAATCAACATTGGGAATAGAGGGTGGTGTTTGAGCATCATCTAGTTCCTTGGACTTGGGGATTGGAGTTTTGAAAACATCTAAAGAGTAAAATGTAAGTGAATATATTACATGTGTAATGGAACCTTTCCATAAATATAGAAAACTTACAATTCTTATCAGTTGGGCCATAAGGTTTGTCTTGGGTCTGAGATAAACATAAGTCACAGTTAGGACCTTCATTAACAGAAATGAAGCTAGCGGTTGTGGTGTTTTCAACAACCGGTATTTCCTTTTGAACTTGAAGATCATCATTGGACACATGCGGAGTGTGTGGGGTCACTGGTATGCTCGATGTATGATTATCAACAACCACTTGTCCATGTGATTTTGGTGAGGGATTGTGATGAATTTCAATAGTTGGATCTGGAAAAAAAGTTACATATGTAATAATTAAAATATGTAATTGCAATTACGTGTGTCAATAAAAAGATTTAAACACATAAAAGAAAGAAAAAAAACCAATGGCAGGGTGAGAGAAAATGTCTTGTCCTCCAACAGGGGTGGTAGGTACTTCATCAGAAACTATATTGTGAAAAAATGAAATGAAATAAGGCTTAATTAAAATTATTAACATGTATAAGTAATAAAATGAAAGAGATTGATAATGACCATTGGGTGGATCAGAAGATATCATTTCTTTTGCAACAGGGGATGTTATTGCTTCTTGTATACCTAAATTTAAAAAATATATATCTAAGGTACTACAAATTAGCAATATGAAAAAATAATATGTAATGTGAAAAAACTAAGTTACATATGTATAAAAAAAGGAAGAAGAAAAAAGGAATTAAGATTTGACTTACCTGAAATTTGATCACTGGGAATTGCATTTTCGTGTGGCTGTTTGTTAGGAGATTGATCAAGATGGACAGAAACGTGAATTTCACGCAAAATGTTGGATATAATATGATCAGTTTCAGCAGACGGGACGTGGCAATCATCTGAAAATAGATAACATATTATTAGAAGAACCACATAGTAACTTATGTAAGCAGTAATCCAATAAATTTGATATTAATTATAATAAAATTTGATATTAATTATAATGTGTATTAAAAAGTATGGAACAGGAAAAAGTAAGTTACATATGTACAAAAAAAGGAAATAAAAAAGGATTTAAGGTTTTCAATACCTGATATTTGATTTTCAACTTTATTTGAGATAACAATTGCTTGATTGTCACACTGGTTATGATCAGCACTCAAATTTTCATGATTGGGTGAAGCTTTGGAAAAAAAATAATGACGATGAGTTTAAAAATAAAAGTATCAAACCAATTTTTTCCTAATTAATTTGAATTAAAGGGTCATACGTGATTTAGTTTGAACATCTTCTTCTTCATTATTGGCCTCATAATCTTGAAAAGAGTGAACTTCTTCATCGGACGAATGATCATGTTCACTTGAACGGTTTGATTGGCTTGAATCGTCAACATGATTTTCAAGGGATGAATGAGATCCTTTATTTTGATGGGAAGATTATGGAACATGTTCTCCAACACTTGCATCTACGTATAAGAATAATTAAATAATGTGACATAAAAAATATGATGAGATTATTCATGATAATAACATAGTACTGACCATCTTGATTGTGGACTTCATGTGATTTCCAATTAGGACTGAATTTCATAATAGACTCATATCTTTGAACTAAGGCCTTGACTTCATCAGATTCATGGAAGTTATTCATGAGACTAATCAATGACTCTTCGACATAAGATTTTTCTTTAACAATAAGGTCTAGTTTCTTATGAACTTCAGAGCTCTGAATAGTTAAAAGGAAAAAAAAATTAAATATATTAATAATTATAAAAAAATACCACGCAAAAATGTACAATTGGAAAAAATGAAATATCTTACCATAACATCCAAATCAACATCAAGAAACAGTTGAGAACCATCATTAACAACCTTTGACAAACGCTTGAGTTTCACTTTTCCGAAACATCCATTTTGAATCTCCAACTCCTGCCTGAATTTTAAATTTTGCTTTGTCCAAAATGTGATAGCATTTACGGAGTCATCAACTACCATTCCGTTGCATTTAGTACTGTCAACATACAATAGCTGAAAAAAGGGGAAAAAAATAATTATTAACAACTGAGCATATGTATAAGCTATATATAGATGTTAAATATGTAGATCATAAATTTGTAACATATGTAAAAGCTGTCAAAAATATTTGAATTGTTTAAACAAAAACAAAAAAAGTTGAGGCTTGCATTAAGAGAATGCTAAGAATAATTGGGATGGAAAAAGATAATGCAAATTACCATGAGAATTGCTAATGGTCCTGCAAATTCAGATGTGTTATCTTCACGTCTCCAGCGTTCTTTACATCCTTTTATTGCTTCAATGATATAGTAAACCCAATCAACATGCTTGAAATCCACATCAGAGCTTATATAATCCAAAACAGTCTCCTTCAAACGCCCTTGAGCATAGCATTCAACCATGACACTCAGGAAACACATTATAAAATCCATTCGAAAGTTGAAAGAGTCTTCATCAGGAGAATCCCTTATTTTGTCTACAAGTTGTGTAGGAGATATAAAGCTTGTAGAGTAGCGCCTCCTCCACTTAAGGACTTTTGGGTCTCTCTGCTTTAACTCATTACCAGGTTGAAATTTTATGCCACTAGAAGGAACACCAAGGAGAATTTTAATAGAATCACGATCAACCTTGATTGTACGGTTAGCTACTTTAATCACCATGCGTTTGGGATCAAAGTTGTCAACAACATAGTATGCAAGTTTCGCAGGGAGGCCATTAACCATGAAAGTTAGCAACTGTCCAAAGCCCATGTTGCGGACAGCTTGTTTTTGGTGATGCCTCAGAATCTGGATACACCTATGGAATTGGGCAGTGGAGGAACGGGTGCGAATACCCCAAATTTTGTTTTCCTTATTAGGGTCCTCAGGGGTATTTTTGGGAGTATTTTCACCACTGGATTTGGTATTGGGTTTGGGAACAGGCTCGTCAATACAAGCTTTATCAGGTTTCTTACTCACTCTTTTCACTTTGCTCTTGGAAGACATAATTTTCTTTCTTTTGTTTTTAACAGGCTGATTTGCTTTGGTGCCGGATGTTTCACCTTTAAAACAAAACGGGAAAATTTGTAATTAAGTTAGTTAGTCAATAGATTTGAAAAGGAAAAAAATTAAAAAAAAAAACAAAAACTACCTTGATGCTTGTCTATACAAGACTTCATTGTAACATCAACAGATTCGTGACAAACATTAGCATCCACTGAAACTATCTCACCCGTAGTAAACTTCTTTGAACGCTTTGTAGGAATGTTAAAGGGATTTATGTCATCATTATCATTGAGAATCTCAATGGAAGGACCACTAACAAACGTTGCTGAAAATTGGGACGGAAGAATTATAAATATAATAAATTAATATTATATAAAATTACTTATTACGTATGTAAAAAAAGGGTTAATATAATAAATATAATCTATAAGGACTGGTACGTATGTAAGTAGCCAAAATGTTTACCATTTTTAGGATTTGATAGGTTGACGTCATTAGAATCCACAAAGATTGGATTATTAGGAGTATTACAGAACCAAGGTTGGTTACGTTTCCTACCACTACGCCTCAAAGGCGTATGCGTCCAGGTTAAAGAACGAGAGATAGTTGGTTTTTTCCTCCTCTTCTTGTGGTGTATAATCTCAACCATTTCACTTACATTGTCAACAGTTACTTCAGTTGATACAATATTAGAAGTAACCTCCGGAGGAACTTCAAAACCCGTAGGACTATATATAGGCATAACTGGTATACTGAAGGAATCCGGAATGTTCAATAAGGAATCTCTCGAAATAGGCCTGCATGGATAATTCAAAAATAGAAAAAAAATTAAATAAAGATATATGAAGTGTTTAAATAAAGAAACAGATGGGAATCAACGATTTCACTTATCCTTGTTCATTCTCTTTGTAGTAATGGTAAAATCTGTTTTGAATTGTCAGTCAAGAACAAAAACAATTTGAAAATAAAAAAGATGAGGAAAAAACAAACAGATGGGAATCAACCATTTGACTTATCCTTGTGAAGATTTTGATTTGCTTTTTGTTCATTCTCTTTGTAGTAATGGAAAAAATCTGTTTTGAATTGTCAGTCAAGAACAAAAACAATTTAAAGATAAAAAGAGATGAGGAAACAACAAACAGGTGGGAATCAACCATTCCACTTATCCTTGTGAAGATTTTTGAATTGACAGTCAAGAAAAAATCTGTTTTGAATTGAAACGGACTCTGGTCTATGCACTTTGTGAACGTCTATCTAAGCGTCTATACACGGGCTCGTCTATACACTTCATATATGTTTTATAAATACAATTTCAAAAAGGCTAAGTACAAATAATCGATTGGAGTAGTAAGATTTATATAATTAGGGCTAAAAACATATGAAAAAATTAGGGCTAAGAACATATGACAAAATTAGGGCTTTGAATCCATTGAAGACGGAAATGAATCTGTAACTATCTTGCAGTCCTTATAGATTAGAAAATTTGCATGCCTTAAAGATTAGAAAACTAACCGAGTGGAGGAGCGTGTATCCATTGAAGACGAGCGTGGTTCTGTAACTTGCTTCACGAATGTGATGAAGATGAAGATTAGACGAACTGACTGATGTCGAGAATTAGGGCTTCAGTTGTTAAGATTTTTGGTGTTGAATGGGGGTTCAGTTGTCATCGATGATTCTACATGGATACGAGAATAGGGGAACAAAATGATACATTAGGGATTTAGAGGAAAAATATTGGAAATAGATTTTAAGATTCAAATTCAAAAAGTAGAAGAAAGATATGTTGAATAGGGTGGTGATATGATAAGATGGGATTGATCATGCAGAGATGGCAGGAAGTAGATTACTAGAGTGGAAAAATCTATACCTAAAATACCCTTATTCATTTTAAATAAAGGGATACTATGTTTATTATATGTTATTAAGAATATATAAAAAAGGAAAATAGTCTAAAAAATTAAGAACCATTAGATGGAGTTAATCAATGGACACAAATGGGTTTTCATAGTTTTCCAAACTCAACATGGTTTTCATATTATCCTTTCTCTCTCTCTCTCTCTCTCTCTCTCTCTCTCTCATATATATATATATATATATATATATATATATATATATATATAGGAATGAGAACAATTAATAACCCATGTTAAAAGAGATAATCAAATAACCACATCCTAGTGGCTTGATGAAAAAACATGTGCTATGGATTAGTAACATGTGACACTTTTTTTTTTCTCTTTTTTTTAACAGAAAGGGTATAAGAGTGTTTTACCCAAAAGAAAAAAGTACCCCCTCAAATTTAAAACGCTTATAACTTTTTTATCCGAAGTCGTTTTTTTATAAAAATTATACCATTGGACTCGTCGCTTTTTTATATTTAATTCGGATGTGCTCCCGACTTTTTCGAAGGTTTTTTTTCAAACGTCCGTATTAACATCAATGCTACAGAAAAAAGGCACTAGTGCTACCAAAAAAAGACATCAGTGCTACTTTTTGTAACATTACATGTTAGTACGGAGGTTTGGAAAAAGTGTCAAAAAATGTCGGGACCACATCTGAATTAAAGATAAAAATGCGACGAGTCCAAAGGTATTTTTTTTTATAAAAAACCGACATCGGATAAAAAGTTATAGCCGTTTTAAAATGGAGGGGGGTAATTTATTGGTTGAGTTAAATGACTAAAATACCCTTTCTGGAAATGGAGGGAAAGGGACACTTGTCATAATTTTGGTGGTTCAAATGAGTTATTTGGTTATTGCTCCAAGCAACACCCTATATATATATATATATATATATATATATATATATATAGGGGAAGGATCCTGCGAAAACCCTTTATATTGCGAAAACGCGAAAATCAATATTAAAACCTACATAACTTCTTCATACGTTAATGTTTTTTCATAAAATTGGCGTCAAATGTCTTAGAATTACGTTATCTTCAATTTTGGAAACAAAAATTAAAATAATTAACGTTTTTTTTTTCGTGTGATACACATGTGTATCACGTGTGATACACATGTGTATCATCATCATTACTACTGCACAAAAACGAATTATCATGTGTAAAAACACTCCTTATATTAAAAACATATTAAAAACACTAAAACATTTATGGTACTAACGATAATGAAACATAGTGCACATGTGCAAATATAATTAAAAAAAGTTATAAAGTGTTATTTTTTCATTAGATATAAAGATAACATAACTATAAGACTAATGGTGCAATTTCCTTTTAAAACTAGTAATGTGTACCACATATATGAGGGTTTTTTTTTGTGTGTACACATGTGTATCATTAAAAAATACAAAAAAAAATGACAGGAATATAACACATGTGGTGTGTCTTAGAGAAAACAAATATTAACTCATACTAAAGTATGAGTTTTTTTGTGGTACACATGTGTATCACAGAAAAAAATAAAAAATAAAAAAACGTTAACTTTTTATTTTTTGTTTTTTATAGAATTAAAGATAACATAATTATAAGACTTTTGGTGAAACTTTTTAAAAAATATATTAATGTATGAAAAAGTTATGTTGGTTTTAAGATGGTTTTCGCGTTTTCGCAAAATATATGCGTTTTCGCATGATCCTTTCCCTATATATATATATATATATATATATATATATATATATATATATATATATATATATATATATATATATTATATATATATATATATATGTGAAAATTCAAATACAAAGAGTTTTTTTCGTGCGAAGCGTGCGAATGAAGGGGAGGCCGACGTGTGGCGTTTTCTTTCTAGACGCGGAGGGACATTTTTGTCAATTTAAAGTTTTTAATTAAAAAACACGGTAGAATACTTACAGCGTTTATTTTTAATTAAGTATTTTTTGCGTGATTTGATTATAAGATGTTTTATATCGAGTTCTTCATGCGTCAAAATAGAAACAACATGCGTGATTACAGAGAGTCAATTTTTTAATTTTTTTTACTATATGTTCATGTTTTTTTCTTTTGTAAGAGTTTTCTGTTTGCGTTATTTATTTAATAATTGCGTAATTTTATTTTTTTGTATATTTTTTGTTTTAACTGTTTTTGCGTGAATTTTTTATTTTTGTGTTTTTTAATTGTATGGCGTTGCGTTATTGTTGTAACCTTAATTTACGAGGTTCTTCATTCATGATAATACAATTAACATGCGTGAAAATACACGTAATTTTATTTTTAATTCTTGCGTGATTACAGAGAGATATCTATTCTCATTTGCGCTATTACTTTCCTAAGTTATAACATTACCTCTTTTGCGTTATTTTTTGGTAATTTTTTTACATGCGTTATTTGTGCACTGTAAATAGACGAATAATCATAAATTTCTTTATAGATAGAAAATCAAAAATCAAACTTAAAAGTACAAAGAATGCCCAAGAACATACAAAGCATAAATTAAACTACTTATATTTTGACAGAAAAGAATTCTTTAAATCGGTAGACGCTTGAAGGGCTCCGACTAGAGTGGTAATCGTTTGCATCTGTTCTATGTCAGTTTTGTTCATGTCTAACATGAACAAAATTACCAAATCACGGACGACAGTATTCTGCAAGATGAACAGATTTTTTTTACTTCATTTCTTTCTTCGATCGTCTGTTGTAGAGTGTCGAAGATTTGGTTGAGAACGTCTACCATGTGTTTTTCCTTCTGATATTCGATTACTATCTCCATCTTCAACTTCTTTTTCATCAATAAATCTTTAGCAGAGGGGGTAGATGATGGTGAAGATGAGGAATCCATTTGTATGTTTTTTTACGGTTTTTTGATAATGATGTGTTTTCTTTTTAAGCAGTTGCAGAGGGTTGCGTTATTTTTCTGAAGCGAATCTAGTTCCTATTTTATAGAAGGGTGGGGGGAGTGATCGAGGAGTCATGATTGATATTTTATGTGTATATGGAAGGACGCAAGTTATATGGATATTTACGTATTTTTAAATATATTTTTATGTGTAATAAAGAAACTGAATACGTGCTTTTTAATTTATAATTTTTTCTTTTCCTTCGGTTCGGTTTCCCTCCCCTTATTTGTATTTTATAGTTTTACTAGTTAGAGACATTTTTTTTCCAGAAATTCACTATCTTCGTTTCTCCTTACACATCTTCAATGGCTTCATCTTCATCGAACTACATTTTCATAAAATCCCCTGAGGCGATAAGGGCACTGGAGGAACTCTGCAACAGAGAAGAAACAAAAGACGATATCATGCATAATTCGTTCGAAATGATGGTCGGTCTCACCTCCAATAGCATCGAAACTTATACATTGATGCTTGAGGAGTTTGTTAATCATCCTCCCAGTGAGATACAGAGTGCTGCTACAGAGTTCATTATGGATCAATTGCAGTTGAAGCAGGAGATCCATAAAATGCTTTGTAGGTTGATGGATAGCACAAGGAAGAAAATAAAGATCGAAAGGATTCTAAAGATATGAAGATGTTTTAGGCATCTCTTCTCTTTGTCTTTTGTTTAATATGCTTTTTATGTAGCTTTTTGAAATGAAAGCGTTTTTAATAGATTGAAATGAAAATTTTAGAAAGTTGTCGTTCTTATATTTTTTGTAATGCGTGATTTATAGGAACATCATGCGTAAATAGAGTTCTTTGTTGCGTTATTTTGTTTTCACAACTACGCCCTGGTTAGTATCTAGAGTTCTAAAGAAGAAGCCTTTAGAGAAATTTGTTTTTTAGGTAGTTGCATGTTTTTTTGTTTTTGTGTGTGTGATTTTTTTTAGATTGGTTTTAGTTTTTGCTTTTGTTTTTTAGATAGTTTGCGTGATTTTTGTTGTGTGTGCGTGATTTGGGTACTGGTTTTAGTTTTTGCTTTTATTTTTATATAGGATGCATGAGTTTGTTGTGTGTGCGTGATTTGAATATTGTGGTTAGTGTTATCTTTGATTTTTTAGATAGGTGCGTGATTTGTTGTTTGTATGTGCGTGATTTGGATATTGGTTTTAGTTTTTTCATTGATTTTTTAGATAGGCGCGTGTTTTTTGTCTTGTCTGCGTTAAAAAGTAACGGTGCGTTATTTTATTTTGAATACATGAGTTTTTTTATTAAAGTGTAAGACAGTTAGGTTTGTGTTTTTGGGAGTTTTTTAACGTGTATGCGTGATTTTTTTTTTAAATATGCGTTATTTGTTAAAATGTTAAATGCTGCGTTGTTTTTTTGTTCGATGCATAAATATTTTTTTTCGTATGCGTGATTTCATTTAATGTTGAAAAGACTTTAATACCATTTTTAATGACTCCGCGTTCTTTTATTAAATTAATTAAGCGTGTTTTATTTTAGCGTTGTCAGATAAAAAAAAGCCCGCATATGAGCGATGGAGATCCCTTCGCACACTTTGCACGGAAAACGTCCTTTGTACAATAACTTTCCTATATATATATATATATATATATATATATATATATATATATATATATGGAAAGGGTATAGTGAAAACCCACTTTTGTTGTGAAAACATTGAAAACCCTGTTTTTACATATGTAAAAATAAAAAATAATTAAAATAAATTGTTTTTATTTTTGAGATGGATTCTACATACATTTTTATTAGTTTTTGTGGAAAAAAAAAACCGCCTAGCGGATTTTTTTATAAATTTTTTTTAAACTTTTTCCTTTTTTACATATGTAAATCACCCAGTTTTTTCTTATACATATGTAAATTCACCAAGTTTTTTTTTTACATATGTAAATTTCCGAGAACGGGAAATAAGTATTTTTTATTGGAATTTAAAAAAAAAAACGATCCATGATTTCTTAACTAACTTTTAGCCCTGAACTAAAAAATCGATGTTATACAATTTAGTATTTTGTTTATATTTTTTTAACGGGACATTAGGGTTTTCAGGGTTTACACATCTAAAGTGGGTTTTCAAAGGATCCCTCCCCTATATTTCACTAAAGGACAAACAAATATAATAACTTATTTAAATGGAAAATGCTAGAAAAATTATCAACCATTGGATCATAAAAATCAAATGTGGATAATGGGTTTTCAAAGTTTTCTCAACTCACCTACCCTTCCTATATATATATATATATATATATATATATATATATATACATATATATATATATAGGTTTAGGGTAAAATACATTCAGCAAAAACGCTACATCCATTGCGGATTGATCTGGGGCGTCCATCAAGATCATCCAACAGCTAGGATCTATGGTGTTTTCCGCCTATGGTGTTTTTCACATGTGAAATGCTCTGAACAATTCGAAAAAGGAAAAAATGGAAAAAAATTAATTTATCACAAACACTAGATCAAGAGATCTAATGGTGAAAAAGGGTGTCTGCATGTCTACACTTATGAGGGTGTTTACAATGAACTTTTCACTATATACATATATATATGGTTATGTTCAAATGAGAACTTTTTGTTTAGATAACTTTTGAGAACCAAATCTCAACCACTAATGTCAGGTGGGGACTACTAAAATTCATGGGGGAGGGAGTGTTTCCATATATATAAACTAGTGGCTTAAAATGGTTCTCAAAAGTTCTTAAAACCAATTAGTTCTCAAATGATCTTCTTATATATATATATATATATATAGAGGAAGGATAAAATGAAAACCTCTCCGAGTTTGGAAAACCGTGAAAACCAAGCTAAAAAATTCGATTTTTGTTCTGATTTTTTTATGGTGATTCTCTAAGTTAAAAAGACCCCCTTTATGCAAAAAAATAAAAAAAACGCCTAGTCAAATTTTTTAAAAAAAGTATTTTATAACTGAGGTTACATATGTAACAGTACCCTGTTACATATGTAACAGTACCCTGTTACATATGTAACCTCAGTTATAAAATATTTTTAAAAAAAAAATTGACTAGGCGTTTTTTTTATTTTTTTTCATAAAGGGGGTCTTTTTAACTTAGAGAATCACCATAAAAAAAATCGAAACAAAAATCGAATTCTTTAGCTTGGTTTTCACGGTTTTCCAAACTCGGAGAGGTTTTCATTATATCCCTCCCCTATATATATATATATATATATATATATATATATATATATAGGGTAAGGATCATGTGAAAACAACTTTTATTGTGAAAACACGAAAACAAATATTAAAACCTCTATAACTTTTTTCATACGTTAATATTTTTTTAAAAAATTTACACCAAATCCTTAAAATTATGTTATCTTTTGTTCAAGAAATTTTTTTTTTAAAAAAATCAATTTTTTTTTAAAATTATTATTGCACAGGTGCAATAATTTTTTTTTATTATTATTGCACATATGCAATAATATTAAAACCTTTATAACTTTTTCATATGTTAAATTTTTTTATAAAAAAATTGCACTATAAATCTTATAATTCTGTTATCTTTAATTCTGAAGAAAATTAAAAAAAAAATCAACGTTTTTTAAATATTTTTATTATTGCACATGTGCAATAAACAATTATTATTGCACATGTGCAAATAATATTAAAACCTCTATAACTTTTTCATACGTTAATATTTTTGATAAAAAGTTGTACCATAGATCTTATAATTCTGTTATCTTTAATTCTTGAAAAAATTAAAAAAAATTAATGTTTTTTTATTAATATTGCACATGTGTAATATAATTAATACGTATTATTGCACATGTGCAATAATAAAAAAAATTACGAAATTTTATATGTTTAATTTTTTTCCAAAATTAAAGGTGACATAATTTTAAGAGTTTTGGTGCAAATTTTTAAAAAAAATTTATTAACGTATGAGGAAGTTATAGAGGTTTTAATATTTGTTTTCGTGTTTTCGCAATAACATCTTATTTTTATTTGATCCTTCCCCTATATATATATATATATATATATATATATATATATATATATATATATATATATATATTGAAAAGTTCATTGTAGACAATCCTATAAGTGTAGACAAGTAGACACCATTTTTCACCATTAGATCTCTTGATCTAATGGTTGTGATTAATTTCTTTTTTTTTCTTTTTTTACTTTTTTACACTTTTCAAACAATTTCGCATGTGAAAAAAACAATTTCTTTTTTTTTCTTTTTTTCTTTTTTCCCTTTTTTTCCTTTTTTTCATTCTTTTTTTCAAACAATTTCGTATGTGAAAAAAACAATTTTGTAGACACTTTCACATGTGAAATAACTCTTTTTCACATGTGAAATTGTTTGAAAAGAGTGAAAAAGAGAAAAAGAAAAAAAATAGATTAATCACAACCATTAGATCAAGAGATCTAATGGTGAAAAAAGGTGTCTACATGTCTACACTTATAGGGGTGTTTACAATGAACATCACCCTTATATATATATATATATATATATATATATATATATATATATATATATATATAGGCTTAAGTTAAATGGAAAACAAACTTTTATTTGGAAAACTGGAAAACCAAAGGAAAATTATATTAAATGAAGGCTATTTAGGTAAATTTGGTGCTCCTTTTTTTTCCCTTTTTTTAAATTTTGTGTCTATCCAGCTAATGGCCACCTTACGACCTTAAAAAAAACTAAAAAAAAAACATTTTTTTTGTTCGTCCGACTATATTGCATATATGCAACATTGTATGTTGTTTACGTTGCGTACATGCAACATAGCATGTTGCATATATGCAACATACTATGTTGCATATATGAGACGTATGAAGCATACACTGTTGCATATATGCAAAATGCTATGTTGCATATATTCAGCGTATGCAACACACTATGTTGCATATATGCAACATAGTCGGACATAAAAGATGAACAAAAAAACATTTTTTTTGTTGCTTTTTATAAAGTTATTATGTAGATATATGTGAATTAAAAAAAAAGGAAAAGAAAAAAAATGTCAAATTACTCAAATAAGCTTCATTTAATATAATTTTCCTTTTGTTTTCCAGTTTTCCAGATAAAAGTGGTTTTCCAAGGAACCTTACCCTATATAGGATCATTTGAGAAATAGGGTAAAGATCCTACGAAAACACCTTAATTTGCGAAAACACGAAAACAATACAAATTAAAAAAGGAAATAACAAAAAAGGATCACCAGTTCGTCTCCGATATGTTCAGAATCTCACACACACACAAAGCTTAACCTACCACTCGAAAAAAAATCCCTAATTCCACAAACCGTCGACGATCTGAAGGAATCTGATTGCAAGGTGGCTCTCAGTGACGACGATAGCACCACACATTGTACAGATCGAAGAAATTTGGAACGGCGACGAAGCTTAACACATACGCGCAACGATTTGCAGGTAAAAAACAAACGAATCAGTCACAATTTGACTCTTAGCAGTAGTTAGGGTTCAATATAGTCGAACCACAGTAGTTTAAAGTAACACTGACGACTAAAGATTCGTAATCGGCCACCAGTTAGTAACAGTACACGTGTGTAACATGCAAATACAAAGCGAAGGTCTGTTCACCGTCCAGTGTCTGAACAAATTACGACAAGAATTATCGGAAATTAAGAAACTAGAATCAACAATATCATACTTACGCATGTGATGCACACGTGCATAACACAATAAACAGGCATCGTGTACTTAAATTTGTATACAACCAGCATTATGAAGGCACGATGTATGATTAACAGTGCAAATTTATCAACACGGATATATAGTGTTAGTTTTGGAGCAGTACTAATTAGACAAACATAGCAATAAGACATTATTTGGATATCATACACATGTGCACCATGGTACATATACATTAATTATTTTTAAACTGGTTGTGTGTGTCTATAGAAAAAAAAAACAGGAACACACTGGAATTGTGATAATTGATGTGGGGCTAATGCACATGTGTAGAGTATATAACCAGTATACAGTCGTTATGTTTAAGTGATATGTAATTCTTGAAGCTACTATATACTGATTGTATAAAACACTACCTACCTTAGTTTACAGATGAAAACACAACTGACACGACCAACACCATATTTTAAAACAATGATGCACGCGTGTACCAAAACAAAACCCACGATATATACCATATTTAGGTTACAATTACAAATAGATGTGTATGACATATACTAATACTATTTATTAATCTAACCACAATTACTTATATATATATATATATATATATATATATATATATATATATATATACATATATATTTCTCAAGTCATTATTTAAACTGATGGAAGGCATAACGCGTAAAAACTGTTCTACATATAAATAAACACATGAGATCAATATTATTTCTCGTCTATGTTGTATTGTCGTTTCAGGACGATATAATTAGTATCGCATGGGTAGTCCGACCGGTTATGCGGATCAGTAAGAATACATCAGAAGATCCGGACATCGTTTACGATAGTGACGAAGACCATTCACTTAATCCTGGTAAGAGAATACGCGACTGTTGAATGCAAACACATGTACTCTAAAATTCACAATAATGTATTGTTGTTAAGATGTAAACAACCAACAGTAGCAGGAAAAAGACTGAAGGTTGTGTACAATAGAGAAAAGGACATTAAGTACAACTCGATAAAATCAAAGGAGAAGATGTTAGTCCCAGAGAATCATAACAGGGAAGGTATATACCGTGCCATTTTTTTATAATGTTTATAACTAAGACAATCAGTGCATTATAATGCACGTGTGCATCATATCACACACGTACACCATATTGCACACGTGCAGTATAACACGCACTTAAGAACAAATAAATGATACGTAATGTAAAGAAAATAAAAATTACGTTACACAGGTGCACTACGACAAGCACGTGCGATATAACGCACGCGTGCATTATAACACATACAAGTGAACAATACATGTCATGAACCATAAAAAAAAAGAACATCTTA
>JBCNJP010003096.1:0-14517 GCA_039602395.1 Deinandra increscens subsp. villosa | reverse complement strand
GTGTTTAGTTGGGACTAACTGTAGACCCACTGAAGGTGTGTATATAACCAATAAGTTGTGTTTAGGACCAATGATGGCCCAATAAGGAGTGTTTAGTAGGGCAATCGAGGGGTCGGTTGGGACCAATAAGTCCTAGTAAGGTGTGTCTTATATAACCAATAAGTTGTGTTTAGGACCAATGATGGCACAATAAAGTGGGTTTAGGGACAATGAGGGTTAGTTGGCACCAATGAGTCCTAATAAGGTGTTTATATAACCAATAAGTTGTGTTTACGACCAATTATGGCCCAATATGGTGTGTTTAGTTGGGACTAATGAGTCCCACTAAGGTGTGTATATAACCAATAAATTATGTTTAGGACCAATGATGGCCCAATAAGGTGTGTTTAGTAGGGCAATGAGGGTCGGTTAGAACCAATAAGTCCTAGTAAGGTGTGTATATAACCAGTAAATTGTGTATAGGACCAATGATGGCCCAATAATGTGTGTTTAGTTGGGAATAATGAGTCCCACTAAGGTTTGTATATAACTAATAAGTTGTGTTTAGGACCAATGATGGCCCTATAAAGAGTGTTTAGTAGGGCAATGAGGGTCGGTTAGGACCAATAAGTCCTAGTAAGGTGTGTCTTATATAACCAATAAGTTGTGTTTAGGACCAATGATGGCCCAATAATGTGTGTTTAAGGGCAATGAGGGTCAGTTGGGACCAATGAGTCCCAATAAAGTGTGTATATAACCAATAAGTTGTGTTTACGACCAATTATGGCCCAATAAGGTGTGTTTAGTTGGGACCAATGAGTCCCACTAATGTGTGCATATAACCAATACGTTGTGCTTAGGACCAATGATGGCACAATAAAGTGGGTTTAGGGACAATGAGGGTTAGTTGGCACAAATGAGTCCTAATAAGGTGTTTATATAACCAATAAGTTGTGTATACGACCAATTATGGCCCAATATGGTGTGTTTAGTTGGGACTAATGAGTCCCACTAAGGTGTGTATATAACCAATAAATTATGTTTAGGACCAATGATGGCCCAATAAGGTGTGTTTAGTAGGGAAATGAGGGTCGGTTAGAACCAATAAGTCCTAGTAAGGTGTGTATATAATCAATAAGTTGTGTTTAGGACCAATGATGGCCCAATAATGTGTGTTTAGTTGGGACTAATGAGTCCCACTAAGGTTTGTATATAACCAATAAGTTGTGTTTAAGACCAATGATGGCCCTATAAGGAGTGATTAGTAGGGCAATGAGGGTCGGTTGGGACCAATAAGTCCTAGTAAGGTGTGTCTTATATAACCAATAAGTTGTGTTTAGGACCAATGATGGCCCAATAATGTGTATTTAAGGGCAATGAGGGTCCGTTGGGACCAATGAGTCCCAATAAAGTGTGTATATAACCAATAAGTTGTGTTTACGACCAATTATGGCCCAATAAGGTGTGTTTAGTTGGGACCAATGAGTCCCACTAATGTGTGCATATAACCAATACGTTGTGTTTAGGACCAATGATGGCACAATAAAGTGGGTTTAGGGACAATGAGGGTTAGTTGACACCAATGAGTCCTAATAAGGTGTTTATAGAACCAATAAGTTGTGTTTACGACCAATTATGGCCCAATATGGTGTTTTTAGTTGGGACTAATGAGTCCCACTAAGCTGTGTATATAACCAATAAATTATGTTTAGGACCAATGATGGCCCAATAAGGTGTGTTTAGTAGAGCAATGAGGGTCGGTTAGAACCAATAAGTCCTAGTAAGGTGTGTATATAACCAATAATTTGTGTTTAGGACCAATGATGGCCTAATAATGTGTGTTTAGTTGGGACTAATGAGTCCCACTAATGTGTGTATATAACTAATAAGTTGTGTTTAGGACCAATGATGGCCCAATGAGGTGTGTTTAGTAGGGTAATGAGGGTCGGTTGGGACCAATAAGTCCTAGTAAGGTGTGTCTTATATAACCAATAAGTTGTGTTTAGGACCAATGATGGCCCAATAATGTTGGAACAAAAAATCTATGTGACTGACGCCATCAAATCTGTTTACCGAAGCATTCGACTGAAGAATCCATGTGAATCGATTTAGAGACTGAGTTGTGATGCTCGAGGCTTGCAGTTTGGACCGAAGACCGTTTTCTGGAAAAGTCAACCGTTCGGGTCAACGGTCAACGTAAAAGTCAACGGAAGATCGGTTCGAGCGAGTCAAGCTTCGGATTAATTAAATCAGCTTTGATTTAATTATCAATTTACGTTATTTACCTTTCTTGTAATTTTCAGTATTGTTATGTTTTTCTGTTGTTAGTCACCCTCACTATATATAGTGAGGGTGCCCATTACAAGTAAAGGAGTCTCCGAATGTGGAGATGATGAATTTCTTGTAGAGTGTGAGATTTCCATTCTAGAGAGAGAGTAAGTCATGGATTCTAGAGAGAGAGAGTGTTCTTCATGATTCATTGATTGTAATCTTTCGATTAATGAATTCATTCGATTTGTTCATCATCTTTCTTGTTTTTGATTATCATGATTCATCATCATCATCTTCTTCATTTGTTTTTTTTTAGTTTTCGAATCCGAACCTTGTTCTTGCTCAAGATCGAGATTCTCGTAGTGAAAATCGGTCCTAACAAATGGTATCAGAGCGGGTACCGATCAGATTCATCTCACCGTGAATCTGGTCACTCGAATCTGAGATTTTGAGCTTGAATGGTGAAGATGAGAAAACTTATTTTTTAGAGACTTTTTTCTATTTTTTCTTCATTTCTGGATGGATTCTGATGATATGGATGATGGATTCGTGTTATGGAGTGCATCTGGATGTTTGTTTATGTTTATCTTCTTCAGATCTGGTGGAGAAATGAAGATCCGAAGTTATTTTTGGAACTTTGAAGTTTTTCCCGTATTTGAAGATTTTTAAGATTTTTAGCTTTGATTCTTCGTTTTCTGGGCATTTCTTCATGGATTTGGATGATATGAGGTATGATTCTCAGTGGAAAACGCATTCCGGATCCATTGGAAGTATCCGTTTCGTCTGATTCTCAACTGTTTGGGCGGATCTGGAAAAACACACACTGACGGTGTAAGTGTGTGTTCTTCGTGTTCTTGAAGATTTGCAGATTTTGAAGGCTGATTTGATCGAAGTTGCTGCTGTTTATGGTTTGTTTGTGGCCAGAACAATCACGTAAATGGTTTTTCTTCTTGAATCTGTCATGAATCTGTTATCTACACTCATTCTGGAACATCAGAAGATGTTCAAGTGGCTGTGTTCTTCGTGTTCTTCGATTTTCCAGAATTGTTCATCAGTCTTGAAGATATGAAGATTGTCCTAGCGGACTTCCCTGAGTTCTTAGCGAACTTCTCCTCTTCTTAGCGAACTTATTCCGATTCTTAGCGAACTTGTTTTGCTTTAGCGGACTTGTTTTCTGCTTAGCGGACTTGTTCCTTAGCGTACTTCTCAGAACCCTTAGCGGACTTGAATCAGCTTTAGCGGACTTCTGGGTTAGCGGACTTGTTTTCTGGGTCTTTGTTCGAGACTGTTTCGGAGTATTCTGTTCGTATAGATGGATAGAGGATCGTATTTGGGACTCAACGAACTTAATTTCGTCAATTTTCGTTGAGTAATGAGCGAGATATGGACGATTCGCGTTTTTCCGGTGGGTCTTCATATTTCCGGCGATGCACTTTAGGGTTTCGGTGGCCCAAGGTTGAAGAAGGTGACATGGCGTCATTCTATTGGCGCATAAGGAATGTTCTCTTTCCTTTTGTCAGCTGTCTTGGTCAAACCCTTAATGGGTTGTCGAAATTTCATTTGTTGATGGAGGTTGCAATGGGACCCAGCAGACAATTGGAGACATTGAATGCTCTTAGGCTGTCCAATTTCTATTGGTTGTGAAAAAATTCTCATGGCCCCACCTGCAGACAAAAGAGAGCCGTTAAAGGCTCATGAGCTGTTAAGCGCTGATTGGTGCTCCTCTACATCACACGGATCAGCGCATCTAGCCCTTGGATCCTCTTTTTGTCAACCGTTGGATCAGCTAGAAGGAAATTTCTGATTGGTCCATATCAACACATGCGGATTCTGGTCTTTTGCTCCTCAATCCTGATTGGCTGAAATTATTTTACATGGATTATGGTCTTTTTTAGAGAAATTTAATTACACTAATTAAATTTTCAGCATTTTCGTCAAACGCGGGGTATTTTTATTAGTTTTTCGAGACGAATGAGATGACGCCCGGACGGAATTTTGAAAATATTTTATTAGTCATGGATTTATTCCGGATTTATTGGGGTTCTCGTTTATTGACGTCGCGCGCAACATTTGCTATCGATCACTGACGGGTTAGCTTTATTATCCGGTTAATTACTCGGCTTTCTCGTTATATCTCACGGTTTATTTTTAGTGGATGCAGCGCTGTCGTCAACTAACCGGATTAACTGGAATCTCAGTTAAATATTGGAATTTATCCGGTTAAATCTCTCGGATGACCGTTTATTGAAAATATTTATCAGTTTATTTTATTTTCGCATCCAACCTCAGTCAAGCGGATTATTCACAACTGTCAGCATCCGGCTTCCGATTTTTCGCGAGATTGTCCGATTTCAAGATTATTTATCTGGTTTCTCTAGGCAACCGATCGCGACGGTTTGACTCTCCGCATCTGTTTTTACGCTTCCGACTTGATGTTTTTGGGGAGATTTAGAGAAATAAGAGGAATTATTATGGATTTGGATATCGGGTCGATTATTCGGAGTTAGAGCATGTTCACTGTCAAACTGGTTTATCTGATTCGGTTTGTTACGGTCATGACTCCGAGATGTAGCATTTTCTCAGTATTGTACCCGACCGTGTGAACCGAGTGAACTGCAGCACTTGGATCTCGAACTGGAGCAACAAGAAACGAAGAAGCTTATTCAGAGGGGGAATCTCTACATCAGATTGTCTCCGGTTTATCTGTTTCTCATTGAAGATGTACGGCAGAGCGATTCTTCAGCAGTTGAACAGATTTGAAAGCATCAGTCAAGGGGGAAATTGTTGGAACAAAAAATCTATGTGACTGACGCCATCAAATCTGTTTACCGAAGCATTCGACTGAAGAATCCATGTGAATCGATTTAGAGACTGAGTTGTGATGCTCGAGGCTTGCAGTTTGGACCGAAGACCGTTTTCTGGAAAAGTCAACCGTTCGGGTCAACGGTCAACGTAAAAGTCAACGGAAGATCGGTTCGAGCGAGTCAAGCTTCGGATTAATTAAATCAGCTTTGATTTAATTATCAATTTACGTTATTTACCTTTCTTGTAATTTTCAGTATTGTTATGTTTTTCTGTTGTTAGTCACCCTCACTATATATAGTGAGGGTGCCCATTACAAGTAAAGGAGTCTCCGAATGTGGAGATGATGAATTTCTTGTAGAGTGTGAGATTTCCATTCTAGAGAGAGAGTAAGTCATGGATTCTAGAGAGAGAGAGTGTTCTTCATGATTCATTGATTGTAATCTTTCGATTAATGAATTCATTCGATTTGTTCATCATCTTTCTTGTTTTTGATTATCATGATTCATCATCATCATCTTCTTCATTTGTTTTTTTTTAGTTTTCGAATCCGAACCTTGTTCTTGCTCAAGATCGAGATTCTCGTAGTGAAAATCGGTCCTAACAAATAATGTGTGTTTAAGGGCAATGAGGGTCAGTTGGGAACAATGAGTCCCAATAAAGTGTGTATATAACCAATAAGTTGTGTTTACGACCAATTATGGCCCAATAAGGTGTGTTTAGTTGGGACCAATGAGTCCCACTAATGTGTGCATATAACCAATACGTTGTGTTTAGGACCAATGATGGCACAATAAAGTGGGTTTAGGGACAATGAGGGTTAGTTGGCACCAATGAGTCCTAATAAGGTGTTTATATAACCAATAAGTTGTGTTTACGACCAATTATGGCCCAATATGGTGTGTTTAGTTGGGACTAATGAGTCCCACTAAGGTGTGTATATAACCAGTAAATTATGTTTAGAACCAATGATGACCCAATATGGTGTGTTTAGTAAGGCAATGAGGGTCGGTTAGAACCAATAAGTCCTAGTAAGGTGTGTATATAACCAATAAGTTGTGTTTAGGACCAATGATGGCCCAATAATGTGTGTTTAGTTGGGACTAATGAGTCCCAATAAGGTTTGTATATAACCAATAAGTTGTGTTTAGGACCAATGATGGCCCTGTAAGGAGTGTTTAGTAGGGCAATGAGGGTCGGTTGGGACCAATAAGTCCTAGTAAGGTGTGTCTTTTATAACCAATAAGTTGTGTTTAGGACCAATGATGGCCCAATAATGTGTGTTTAAGGGCAATGAGGGTCAGTTGAGACCAATGAGTCCCAATAAAGTGTGTATATAACCAATAAATTGTGTTTACGACCAATTATGGCCCAATAAGATGTGTTTAGTTGGGACCAATGAGTCCCACTAATGTGTGCATATAACCAATACGTTGTGTTTAGGACCAATAATGGCACAATAAAGTGGGTTTAGGGACAATGAGGGTTAGTTAGCACCAATGAGTCCTAATAAGGTGTTTATATAACCAATAAGTTGTGTTTACGACCAATTATGGCCCAATATGGTGTGTTTAGTTGGGACTAATGAGTCCCACTAAGGTGTGTATATAACCAATAAATTATGTTTAGGACCAATGATGGCCCAATAAGGTGTGTTTAGTAAGGCAATGAGGGTCGATTAGAACCAATAAGTCCTAGTAAGGTGTGTATATAACCAATAAGTTGTGTTTAGGACCAATGATGGCCCAATAATGTGTGTTTAGTTGGGACTAATGAGTCCCACTAAGGTTTGTATATAACCAATAAGTTGTGTTTAGGACCAATGATGGCCCTGTAAGGAGTGTTTAGTAGGGCAATGAGGGTCGGTTGGGACCAATGAGTCCCAATAAAGTGTGTATATAACCAATAAGTTGTGTTTACGACCAATTATGGCCCAATAAGGTGTGTTTAGTTGGGACCAATGAGTCCCACTAATGTGTGCATATACCAATACGTTGTGCTTAGGACCAATGATGGCACAATAAAGTGGGTTTAGGGACAATGAGGGTTAGTTGGCACAAATGAGTACTAATAAGGTGTTTATATAACCAATAAGTTGTGTATACGACCAATTATGGCCCAATATGGTGTGTTTAGTTGGGACTAATGAGTCCCACTAAGGTGTGTATATAACTAATAAATTATGTTTAGGACCAATGATGGCCCAATAAGGTGTGTTTAGTAGGGAAATGAGGGTCGGTTAGAACCAATAAGTCCTAGTAAGGTGTGTATATAATCAATAAGTTGTGTTTAGGACCAATGATGGCCCAATAATGTGTGTTTAGTTGGGACTAATGAGTCCCACTAAGGTTTGTATATAACCAATAAGTTGTGTTTAAGACCAATGATGGCCCTATAAGGAGTGATTAGTAGGGCAATGAGGGTCGGTTGGGACCAATAAGTCCTAGTAAGGTGTGTCTTATATAACCAATAAGTTGTGTTTAGGACCAATGATGGCCCAATAATGTGTATTTAAGGGCAATGAGGGTCCGTTGGGACCAATGAGTCCCAATAAAGTGTGTATATAACCAATAAGTTGTGTTTACGACCAATTATGGCCCAATAAGGTGTGTTTAGTTGGGACCAATGAGTCCCACTAATGTGTGCATATAACCAATACGTTGTGTTTAGGACCAATGATGGCACAATAAAGTGGGTTTAGGGACAATGAGGGTTAGTTGACACCAATGAGTCCTAATAAGGTGTTTATAGAACCAATAAGTTGTGTTTACGACCAATTATGGCCCAATATGGTGTTTTTAGTTGGGACTAATGAGTCCCACTAAGCTGTGTATATAACCAATAAATTATGTTTAGGACCAATGATGGCCCAATAAGGTGTGTTTAGTAGAGCAATGAGGGTCGGTTAGAACCAATAAGTCCTAGTAAGGTGTGTATATAACCAATAATTTGTGTTTAGGACCATTGATGGCCTAATAATGTGTGTTTAGTTGGGACTAATGAGTCCCACTAATGTGTGTATATAACTAATAAGTTGTGTTTAGGACCAATGATGGCCCAATGAGGTGTGTTTAGTAGGGTAATGAGGGTCGGTTGGGACCAATAAGTCCTAGTAAGGTGTGTCTTATATAACCAATAAGTTGTGTTTAGGACCAATGATGGCCCAATAATGTGTGTTTAAGGGCAATGAGGGTCAGTTGGGAACAATGAGTCCCAATAAAGTGTGTATATAACCAATAAGTTGTGTTTACGACCAATTATGGCCCAATAAGGTGTGTTTAGTTGGGACCAATGAGTCCCACTAATGTGTGCATATAACCAATACGTTGTGTTTAGGACCAATGATGGCACAATAAAGTGGGTTTAGGGACAATGAGGGTTAGTTGGCACCAATGAGTCCTAATAAGGTGTTTATATAACCAATAAGTTGTGTTTACGACCAATTATGGCCCAATATGGTGTGTTTAGTTGGGACTAATGAGTCCCACTAAGGTGTGTATATAACCAGTAAATTATGTTTAGAACCAATGATGGCCCAATAAGGTGTGTTTAGTAAGGCAATGAGGGTCGGTTAGAACCAATAAGTCCTAGTAAGGTGTGTATATAACCAATAAGTTGTGTTTAGGACCAATGATGGCCCAATAATGTGTGTTTAGTTGGGACTAATGAGTCCCAATAAGGTTTGTATATAACCAATAAGTTGTGTTTAGGACCAATGATGGCCCTGTAAGGAGTGTTTAGTAGGGCAATGAGGGTCGGTTGGGACCAATAAGTCCTAGTAAGGTGTGTCTTATATAACCAATAAGTTGTGTTTAGGACCAATGATGGCCCAATAATGTGTGTTTAAGGGCAATGAGGGTCAGTTGAGACCAATGAGTCCCAATAAAGTGTGTATATAACCAATAAATTGTGTTTACGACCAATTATGGCCCAATAAGATGTGTTTAGTTGGGACCAATGAGTCCCACTAATGTGTGCATATAACCAATACGTTGTGTTTAGGACCAATAATGGCACAATAAAGTGGGTTTAGGGACAATGAGGGTTAGTTAGCACCAATGAGTCCTAATAAGGTGTTTATATAACCAATAAGTTGTGTTTACGACCAATTATGGCCCAATATGGTGTGTTTAGTTGGGACTAATGAGTCCCACTAAGGTGTGTATATAACCAATAAATTATGTTTAGGACCAATGATGGCCCAATAAGGTGTGTTTAGTAAGGCAATGAGGGTCGATTAGAACCAATAAGTCCTAGTAAGGTGTGTATATAACCAATAAGTTGTGTTTAGGACCAATGATGGCCCAATAATGTGTGTTTAGTTGGGACTAATGAGTCCCACTAAGGTTTGTATATAACCAATAAGTTGTGTTTAGGACCAATGATGGCCCTGTAAGGAGTGTTTAGTAGGGCAATGAGGGTCGGTTGGGACCAATAAGTCCTAGTAAGGTGTGTCTTATATAACCAATAAGTTGTGTTTAGGACCAATGATGGCCCAATAATGTGTGTTTAAGGGCAATGAGGGTCAGTTGAGACCAATGAGTCCCAATAAAGTGTGTATATAACCAATAAGTTGTGTTTACGACCAATTATGGCCCAATAAGGTGTGTTTAGTTGGGACCAATGAGTCCCACTAATGTGTGCATATAACCAATACGTTGTGTTTAGGACCAATGATGGCACAATAAAGTGGGTTTAGGGACAATGAGGGTTAGTTGACACCAATGAGTCCTAATAAGGTGTTTATAGAACCAATAAGTTGTGTTTACGACCAATTATGGCCCAATATGATGTTTTTAGTTGGGACTAATGAGTCCCACTAAGCTGTGTATATAACCAATAAATTATGTTTAGGACCAATGATGGCCCAATAAGGTGTGTTTAGTAGGGCAATGAGGGTCGGTTAGAACCAATAAGTCCTAGTAAGGTGTGTATATAACCAATAATTTGTGTTTAGGACCAATGATGGCCTAATAATGTGTGTTTAGTTGGGACTAATGAGTCCCACTAAGGTGTGTATATAACCAATAAGTTGTGTTTAGGACCAATGATGGCCCAATGAGGTGTGTTTAGTAGGGCAATGAGGGTCGGTTGGGACCAATAAGTCCTAGTAAGGTGTGTCTTATATAACCAATAAGTTGTGTTTAGGACCAATGATGGCCCAATAATGTGTGTTTAAGGGCAATGAGGGTCAGTTGGGACCAATGAGTCCCAATAAAGTGTGTATATAACCAATAAGTTGTGTTTACGACCAATTATGGCCCAATAAGGTGTGTTTAGTTGGGACCAATGAGTCCCACTAATGTGTGCATATAACCAATACGTTGTGTTTAGGACCAATGATGGCACAATAAAGTGGGTTTAGGGACAATGAGGGTTAGTTGGCACCAATGAGTCCTAATAAGGTGTTTATATAACCAATAAGTTGTGTTTACGACCAATTATGGCCCAATATGGTGTGTTTAGTTGGGACTAATGAGTCCCACTAAGGTGTGTATATAACTAATAAATTATGTTTAGGACCAATGATGGCCCAATATGGTGTGTTTAGTAGGGCAATGAGGGTCGGTTAGAACCAATAAGTCCTAGTAAGGTGTGTATATAATCAATAAGTTGTGTTTAGGACCAATGATGGCCCAATTATGTGTGTTTAGTTGGGACTAATGAGTCCCACTAAGGTGTGTATATAACCAATAAGTTGTGTTTAGGACCAATGATGGCCCTATAAGGAGTGTTTAGTAGGGCAATGAGGGTCGGTTGGGACCAATAAGTCCTAGTAAGGTGTGTCTTATATAACCAATAAGTTGTGTTTAGGACCAATGATGGCCCAATAATGTGTGTTTAAGGGCAATGAGGGTCAGTTGGGACCAATGAGTCCCAATAAAGTGTGTATATAACCAATAAGTTGTGTTTACGACCAATTATGGCCCAATAAGGTGTGTTTAGTTGGGACCAATGAGTCCCACTAATGTGTGCATATAACCAATACGTTGTGTTTAGGACCAATGATGGCACAATAAAGTGGGTTTAGGGACAATGAGGGTTAGTTGGCACCAATGAGTCCTAATAAGGTGTTTATATAACCAATAAGTTGTGTTTACGACCAATTATGGCCCAATATGGTGTGTTTAGTTGGGACTAATGAGTCCCACTAAGGTGTGTATATAACCAATAAATTATGTTTAGGACCAATGATGGCCCAATAAGGTGTGTTTAGTAAGGCAATGAGGGTCGGTTAGAACCAATAAGTCCTAGTAAGGTGTGTATATAACCAATAAGTTGTGTTTAGGACCAATGATGGCCCAATAATGTGTGTTTAGTTGGGACTAATGAGTCCCACTAAGGTTTGTATATAACCAATAAGTTGTGTTTAGGACCAATGATGGCCCTGTAAGGAGTGTTTAGTAGGGCAATGAGGGTCGGTTGGGACCAATAAGTCCTAGTAAGGTGTGTCTTATATAACCAATAAGTTGTGTTTAGGACCAATGATGGCCCAATAATGTGTGTTTAAGGGCAATGAGGGTCAGTTGAGACCAATGAGTCCCAATAAAGTGTGTATATAACCAATAAGTTGTGTTTACGACCAATTATGGCCCAATAAGATGTGTTTAGTTGGGACCAATGAGTCCCACTAATGTGTGCATATAACCAATACGTTGTGTTTAGGACCAATGATGGCACAATAAAGTGGGTTTAGGGACAATGAGGGTTAGTTGGCACCAATGAGTCCTAATAAGGTGTTTATATAACCAATAAGTTGTGTTTACGACCAATTATGGCCCAATATGGTGTGTTTAGTTGGGACTAATGAGTCCCACTAAGGTGTGTATATAACCAATAAATTATGTTTAGGACCAATGATGGCCCAATAAGGTGTGTTTAGTAAGGCAATGAGGGTCGGTTAGAACCAATAAGTCCTAGTAAGGTGTGTATATAACCAATAAGTTGTGTTTAGGACCAATGATGGCCCAATAATGTGTGTTTAGTTGGGACTAATGAGTCCCACTAAGGTTTGTATATAACCAATAAGTTGTGTTTAGGACCAATGATGGCCCTGTAAGGAGTGTTTAGTAGGGCAATGAGGGTCGGTTGGGACCAATAAGTCCTAGTAAGGTGTGTCTTATATAACCAATAAGTTGTGTTTAGGACCAATGATGGCCCAATAATGTGTGTTTAAGGGCAATGAGGGTCAGTTGAGACCAATGAGTCCCAATAAAGTGTGTATATAACCAATAAATTGTGTTTACGACCAATTATGGCCCAATAAGATGTGTTTAGTTGGGACCAATGAGTCCCACTAATGTGTGCATATAACCAATACGTTGTGCTTAGGACCAATGATGGCACAATAAAGTGGGTTTAGGGACAATGAGGGTTAGTTGGCACCAATGAGTCCTAATAAGGTGTTTATATAACCATTAAGTTGTGTTTACGACCAATTATGGCCCAATATGGTGTGTTTAGTTGGGACTAATGAGTCCCACTAAGGTGTGTATATAACTAATAAATTATGTTTAGGACCAATGATGGCCCAATATGGTGTGTTTAGTAGGGCAATGAGGGTCGGTTAGAACCAATAAGTCCTAGTAAGGTGTGTATATAATCAATAAGTTGTGTTTAGGACCAATGATGGCCCAATTATGTGTGTTTAGTTGGGACTAATGAGTCCCACTAAGGTTTGTATATAACCAATAAGTTGTGTTTAGGACCAATGATGGCCCTATAAGGAGTGTTTAGTAGGGCAATGAGGGTCGGTTGGGACCAATAAGTCCTAGTAAGGTGTGTCTTATATAACCAATAAGTTGTGTTTAGGACCAATGATGGCCCAATAATGTGTGTTTAAGGGCAATGAGGGTCCGTTGGGACCAATGAGTCCCAATAAAGTGTGTATATAACCAATAAGTTGTGTTTACGACCAATTATGGCCCAATAAGGTGTGTTTAGTTGGGACCAATGAGTCCCACTAATGTGTGCATATAACCAATGGGACTAATGTGTGCATATAACCAATACGTTGTGTTTAGGACCAATGATGGCACAATAAAGTGGGTTTAGGGACAATGAGGGTTAGTTGGCACCAATGAGTCCTAATAAGGTGTTTATATAACCAATAAGTTGTGTTTACGACCAATTATGGCCCAATATGGTGTGTTTAGTTGGGACTAATGAGTCCCACTAAGGTGTGTATATAACCAATAAATTATGTTTAGGACCAATGATGGCCCAATAAGGTGTGTTTAGTAGGGCAATGAGGGTCGGTTAGAACCAATAAGTCCTAGTAAGGTGTGTATATAACCAATAAGTTGTGTTTAGGACCAATGATGGCCCAATAATGTGTGTTTAGTTGGGACTAATGAGTCCCACTAAGGTTTGTATATAACCAATAAGTTGTGTTTAGGACCAATGATGGCCCTGTAAGGAGTGTTTAGTAGGGCAATGAGGGTCGGTTGGGACCAATAAGTCCTAGTAAGGTGTGTCTTATATAACCAATAAGTTGTGTTTAGGACCAATGATGGCCCAATAATGTGTGTTTAAGGGCAATGAGGGTCCGTTGGGACCAATGAGTCAACAGTTTGGTTTATAAGCCTCATAAAGGTACTCGGTGCGTTGGAGAGTCCAAAAGGCATAACGAGCCACTCGTAAAGTCCCTCCTTGGTCTTGAAGCAGTCTTCCATTCGTCCCCTTCACATATCCGAATTTGATGGTACCCAGTTCTAAGGTCAATTTTTGAGAACAATGTTGATCCGTGGAGTTCATCAAGTAAATCATTCAACCGTGGGATGGGAAACGATACTTAATGGTGATCTGATTAATAGCCCGGCTATTGACACACATCCGCCACTCGCCATTCTTTTTAGGAACCAACAAGGTAGGCACAGCACATGGGCTCAAGGATTCACGGATGAATCCTTTAGCTAGTAATTCATCAACTTGTTTACAGATTTCATTCGACTCTTGAGGATTGGTTCGATACGCGGGTTTGTTGAGAAGGACAACCCCTCGCATCAAGTCTACCTTGTGTTGGATATCGCGTAACGGAGGCAGGCCAGAAGGAATTTATTTAGGGAAGATGTGTTGCCATGCTTTCAATAGAGGTTGCAATAATGGGGAGAGTGGTATAGGGCTCTCGAAATCTTCATCAACCAATCCTAAAAGAATGAGTTCTTTATGGGTTTGGAATTCATGTTGCTCAGTTTGTAGAAGGGTAGCGAGGGTGGGGTTATGGGATGGAGAGGTCACAAGAGGAGTAAGAGGAATGAGGGTTATCTTTCAATCTTGGTGGTTGAGGGTGTAAGTATTACGATATCCATCGTGGAGGGACTCGACGATCGAATAACCATGGTCGCCCAAGCAAAATGTGACAGGCGTCCATACGGATGATATCACACCTTATATGATCTTCATAACTTCATCTGATACTGAAAGACAGTAAGATATGATTCGATACACAAATACCTCGACCAT
>JBCNJP010003093.1:0-12000 GCA_039602395.1 Deinandra increscens subsp. villosa | reverse complement strand
AAAGATGAGACTCAGTGAACTTCATGGCATACTCAGTGCCTATGAAATGGAACTAGATCTTAAACAAAACTCATCTTCTGAGTCAACTCAGCTGTTTTCATATGCACTGGTAACTACTGATTTTAACAGTCAAAGGTCTTCAAACTCATCATCATATCAGTCACCTATTGTCAGTTTCCCTGAGACACCAAGGTGTCAAGAAAGTTTTTCAAACGTGTTTGAAAACTCTCACAATGCTCATGTAGCAACTGACTCATACCAAGGCTTCATACCTGAAGATCTTGAGTGTATAGGTGCTGATGATTTGGAGGAAATGGACATTATGACTCAACTTGCTATGGTTTCTGTCAGAGCTCAAAGGTTCTACAAAAGAACTGGTAGAACCTACAAGGGAGCAAAAGGTGCTCACATAGGCCTTGACAAAAGCAAGGGGAAGTGCTACAACTGTCACCAACTTGGTCACTTTGAAAGGGAGTGCCCTCAACCAAGAAGAGAAGGACGAAATCAGAGTCATGTCCAAGGGAAAAATCATGAAGGAAGCAATTCAAACAACAACAACTCTGGAAACAACTCAGGGTTCTGCTTTATTTTTGCATGAAACATCATGAACGCTTATCTCATTTGAAAAAGAATTAAAAGAAAAATCAAGATGAATATGATGATTTGTTAACTTCTTTGATAGAGTGAGGCTGGGTGATCAGTGCATGATTAATATACCTTAAGCATATCCAAAAATGTTAAATACTATTAGTGCATGCTTAATATCAATATGATGCATTCGGGATCTGCTTGACTAGCATGCTGATTAAAATTTAAATTGAAATGTGTATGATGCGTATCGGTTGATATGATCTCATGTCTGGATCTTTCTCTAAATTAAAAACAGAATCTGCTTGCATAGTTGTTTTTAATTCCCATTTTGAAAATCTCAAAAAGATTTTACTTTCTGCGTTATTTTTGATAAGATCGATACTTTGTAAATAATATGGTGATTTGTGTGAGTTTGTCGGTATTTCAAAGGTTCAAAATCTCAAATATGTCAAATTTTGAAAATTAGGGTTTTAGCGAAACTGTGTTTCGCCCGATTAGTTTCGCCGCATGGGCTTTCTGCGAACCTACTATTTCGTTTCCGGCGAAACTAATTTGTTCTGATCTGGCTTGAGCGAATTTGCTCTTTCGCCTAAGCGAAACTGCTGTTTCGCCCAAGCGAAACAACGGGCGAAACTGCCCGGGTATTTAAACCCGTCATCGAGAACTTCTCGGTCACTACTCCAAACCCTAACCGAAAAACCTGCAAAATCAGCGTCTCGCGAAACTCTATTTCGCCCCACTGTTGTATTCGATTCTTCATTAACCGATTTCGGTTCATCGTCCGTGTAAGTTGCCAATCTTTCCCTGGGTTTATCGCACCCATAATCGCATCCAGATTCACATTCTTTTTGGGGTTTTTATGTCGAATCGTCAATTGGGTTTTCGGTACTTAAAATGTAGTTAAAAACTGTTTTGGAACCTGCATTACCCTCGTCTAAGTGTTCTATCTGTTTATTGTGGTTTGTTTTGCGAAAACTGTGCTTAAACTCGATTTCAGTGATTTGAATTTTAAAAGTCACGTCCAGCGAAACTGCTGGTTCGTTAAGCGAAACTGAACGAAAGTTCATCGGTCACGAGCGAAACTGTCAGCGATCATGCCCAAGTTTCGCTGACAGTGTCGCCGTGATTTCCAGCGAAACTGCTGTTTCGCCCTCGGCGAAACTGTAGTATCGCAGCGAAACTGCTGTGTCGCAGCGAAACTGACCTTGTCAGTGTCGCCGAGATCAGTGTCGCGAATCTGTTTATTTCGCCGTGTGCGATCTTATGGCCTATTAGCGAAACAACAATTTCGCAGCGAAACTATCAAAAAAATTTTTAATTTTAATTTTAAATTTAATTTAATTTAATGTAAGTTCGGTTTTACTTACAAGCTCTCGGTTTCATGTGCAGAAAAATGTCAAGTCTAAAGCACGATCCACGAAGCAACGTCACCGCCTTTTTGGATGATTGTCTCGATAAGACAATTGGATTGAGAGATTGCATAAAATGGCTTAAGAGGTCTTGCATCTATTACGCCATTTCGCACACAACGATTATTGACGAAAGGCACATTAGAGATTTCTGGTTGACGGCTGAATACGACGTTAAAGCTAAACCTGAATGTATTCGAGCAAAGGTCATGCAGAAGAATATCGTGATTACAATGAAAACTATTGCTGAAGCTCTTCAACTCGAGGAGGATGTTGGTGAAGCAACTAAGTTGAATGATCTGGATGTGTTGAAAGGTTTTGAAAGACATATGGGTTACGAAGGTGGTAATTTGTGGAAAAACAAGAAGGAAATCAAGAAGTCCTTGATGTCAAAAGAATGGAGATACATCGCCCACGTCATCATTTCTTGCATTGATGACAGAAAAGGTGGCTCGGATGGTTTGAACTTAAACTGGGCTGAGGCAATGTTGTTGTTATGTAAAGGAAAGAAAGCCAATATTCCTCAGAGGATATTTGATGCTATGGTTGCAAACATTCAAGCTTTGAAAAAATCCAGATGGCTCCTGTATCCAAGATTCCTGCAGATGATCATCGAACATCTAGAGCCTGAGTTGCCAAAGCAGAGCACAGCTCTTTGTTAGAGCATATTTCTATGCTATGAGTGTCTCGTGTATTGTATCTATGTGAGCGAGTCTTAGAATGAATTGTAGTGACTATTTGGTTATGGGCGTACCACATGGTCCGGCGGACTATGTGGTCCGGCGTATCAGTTTGATACGCTGGGCGTTTAGTCACTTAGTATAAATAGGTTCGTGTTAGAATGTGCAAGTAACCAGTTGAAACTAGTTCAGTCATTCTACACTTTCTGTGTGTGTTTCTAGAGAGAGAAACTAGAGAGCTTCATTGTATCTTCAAGTGATTCAATAACAATTCTCTTATTTACATCCGTGTTCATTTCATTTGATCAAAGCATGCAGTAGTAAGATCGTATCTCGTTTCTACAAGTGGTATCAGAGCATTTGGTTGCTCTATTGCTGTGTTTTTGATCAATTTTCGGATTTTTAGAGAGAGAAAGTTTGGGTTTCTTCACGTTTTCATCAAATTCTTTCAATTCTGAGTGTTTCAACGATGGAAAATGATTTCTGAGTGTTTCTGGAGTGATTTTCGCGCTATACTGAATCAAATTCCAGCTCCAAACATCAAAATTCGCGAAAATCAGTGAAATCAGTCTCGAAGTCAGCTGGTCCGCCGGATGAAAATTCTGATCCGCCGGATGAGTTTTCTGATCCGCTAGGCAATCTGCATCAGTCTGATCCGCAGCAGTTACAGCGTATCAGTGTGATCCGCTGAAAATTTTGGTCCGCCGTATCAGAATCTGATCCGCCGTATCAAATTTGATCCGCTGAAGATTTCTGGTCCGCTAGTACATCTGATCCGGAATCTGATCCGCTAGTACAAGTTTGATCCGCCTGATTACTTTGATCCGGAACTGGTCCGTCGAGTTGTTTTGATACGCTGGCAGAATAGTGATCTTCACGAAAACTGACGTAACTTGCAAACCGTTTGGAGTTACGGAACCCAATACCAGCCAAAACGTTCGTCTTTCCGAGATCTAGGACGTGTACCGGCCTACGGCCAGTACCGAGCAGTTTTGACCCCCAAAATCCGCTTGGAAGACCTTCGTTTTTGAGTTCGAAGTTTTGAAGTATTATTTTACGTTGAAAAATGTCCGATTTTCAAGCGTTTGCGGCTATGCAAAGCACGGTACAAGCTATGCTCAATTTTGATAATGAAATAGGAACAAGTCAGAAAGTTCCCAAGTTGTTAAAATTGGAAGATTATCAAAATTGGAAGCAACGTTTTTCTGCATACATCAGCACAAATGATATTGATTTGTGGATTCCGATTCGAACGCTGTATGTGCGTCCAACTGACAATGGAGAATATAAAGAAATTCAAGATTTTGATAAGGATGAACGAAGAAGTTATGAACTTGAACAAAAAGTTTATGGTTATCTTACCATGGCTTTACCTACCGAGTTGTTACATCAATTCAGTACTTGCAAGAAAGCTAAACAGTTATGGGATGCTTTATCTGCTCGATGTGAAGGCAATGATCAGTATAAGAAGAGTCGAAGGAAAGTGTTGAACAAAGAATTTGAAAATTTTCAACAATACGACAAAGAAAATATTTCTGCTCTTGTTTCAAGATTTTCACATCTAATTAGTGAGATGAAAGTGGTCAAGATTGAGAAGACCGAGGAAGAATTGAAAGAGAAATTGATGGAAGCATTACCAGAGAAATGGGAAAATTATGTGTTGTTGCTTACTCATGATAAAGATTATTCCACATTATCATTTCATGATTTGACGGGAAAGCTTCATGCTCGAGAAATGGAAATGATGAATTCAAACAAGTCCACTGCTCAATTACAAAATCCTGAGTTGTATCATGGACAAAATTCTGCAAGTATCAATGCAAAGTCTAAATCATCTGGTTATGATACAACAAATCCACCTCAGACAGCATTTGTTGCTGATCATGGATCAGGAAAGTATGAAAGTTCATCAAGGAGGTGCAGTTTCACTACTCCTGATAGATCATCTGCTAGTTCGATTAATGGGAAGTCAGCTGAAGATTTAGTTGCGTTGTTATCTGGATTCATATCATCTTCTTCTGGCGATATATTTAGTCAAATTGGTAACTCTTGTTTATATAGAGAGGATTTGGATCATATGGATGAAGATCAGTTGAACAAATTAGATTTGGAGTGGCAGTTTGCTATGCTAACTGAAAGAGGTAGAAGGTTTATTAAGAAACATGGAACGACATCTATTTTTCAAGGAGACAAACTTGGTTTGAATAAGTCCCAGATCAAATGTTTCAAATGTTCCAAATATGGTCATTTTGCTCGTGAGTGTCCCGCAAAAGAAAAGGTGGTTCAGACAGCTGATAAAACTGTTTCACCTCAAATTGCTTTGACTGCTATTTCTTCTGCGTCAAAAGAACAAACATCGAATGAAGGATATGATTGGGATGCTGATTTTCCTGATGAGTCTTGTTTTGTTGCTCAGATTGTTCACAGTGATGACGAAGAAGAGATAACAGATTCTGATTCAGATGTTAGTAGTTATGGAAATAGTGGTTATGAATCTGTCTGTGAGTTTTGTTCTCAAAAAGATAAAATGATTCAAGGTTTAGTTAAGGAAAAAGAAGATTTGGTTGCTGATAGAGAAAAGTTGGAAGGTATGATCCAAGAGTTAGAATCTCAAAAAGAAAAGTTTTCAGTTTTTCAGACAGAGTTAATTGAAAAAGAGTTGCAGATTCAAGGTGTTGAGCAGGAATTTGAAAAGAAATTTACAAAATTGTCTGAAGAAAAGGCTGACTTAGTCAAGGAAGTTGCGAAATGGAAGGCAGAAGCTGAGGATGCTGCCAATGATTTTAATAATTTGTTTGAAAAGTCCAAGATTAAACTTGATTTACTTACCAAGGCTTCTGATGATTCGGTTGCTAAAATTGAAGCATATCAGCTTGATATGGAGAAGTTGTTAGATGAGAAGCGAGAACTGGCAAGAGTAAACAAGTTGCAAAATGCAAATTTGGATATTCAGAAAAGAAATGAAGATAAACTCGAGAAGGAATTGTTGGCCGCTCTAGATGAGTTGAGATTGCAAAAGTATGAAACTAATAAAGTGGCAAAGAAGCTAATTACGTCAGAAAAGGAGTTGGCTGAAGCTAATCAAAGAATTTCTGAATTAAAGATTGAAGTCATTGATTCAAAACGTCTTTTGAACAATGTTACAAATTCTCAATCTTTTACAAGTTTCTTGGCCAAAGATGAAAATTTTGAGAAGATGTTTAACAAGACAGTCTCGCCACCAGGAAGTCTCAAGGAAGGCGTTCATGATTTGAAAGACAAGGGTGAGATTGGTGATTATTCTGAGTTTGTTGGTTCCAAATCTGCTGAAGAAAAGCAAAAGGAAAAGGGCAAAAGTATTGAAGCTTCTGAAGCTCAAAAGGTTGTGTCTGGGCCTTCGTCTTCAAAAGCTGACATTGATGAAACAATCATCAATGCTCCAAAAGATATCAAGAAAGTTAAAGCTGAATTTTCTCGTCTTGCAAAGACCGGGCATAAATCATCTGATTCAGAAGAGAAAGTTTCTGGAAAATATACAGGTTTGGGATTTCAAAAGAAACAGGTTGATGTGAATGTTTCAAAGGTTCAACAGCAACAGCATTTGAAGAAAGTTAATCTGAAGCAAGTAAAGAAAGAAGTTTTTAAAGCTGACAAAGTTCAACCCGAGAGGTTCTACAAACTCAAGGGTTCGGAACAAATATTTTCTGATAATGAATTCCCGCTACATTGTGTAGATGCTCGGAAAGTTGCTGAAGTTTTTGTGACGAATGTTGATTCAAAGACCAAGAAGCAACACGGTGCTAAATATTCTTCTGGAGGATCCAATTCTACTCCAAAGAGCCCGACATCCAAATGGGTTCATGATCATCAATTTCAGGTATATGATAATTTTTATGATCATTTTGGAGATGAATATGTTTGTGAAGCTATGCAGGTTCCAAAACGAAGAAATGTACACAATCGCTTGTGTTACAATTGCCGACAAAAAGGGCATCTGGCACAAGATTGTCCGGTTTCTGCTGCTTCTAGTTCAAGGAAAGGAAAGGTTCCATTTGTTGGTAAAGCTGCCAAACAACGATTCATTGATGAAAATGGCAGAGTATTTGATGAATACCCACAACCTACATTTTTCAAAACTCAAGGAAGATTTATTCCATGTTTTCAAAATGTTCCATATGTAGGTTGTTCGTCACAATCAACTGTGACAGGTTCATCAGATATCGATTTACCAAAACAACAAATCTGGAAACCTAAAGTGGTTTCAAAAGGAAATCAAGATACTGGTCGACCAGAAGCTATTCGCTTCGGGTCATTTATAAACTGATGTGTTTGACCAGTGTGCAGGTACTTCTAGAAGACCTATCGGTGATTGAAAAGTTGCTGATGGAGGAGTATTCTGCTGATTTAACTTAAATTACATGTGATATCAAATTTCAAAACTGAAATTTTTCTGAAAGCTAAACTTGAAAGGTATCCATGTCGAAAGGTCAATTTTCTTTCTTTTACATTTTGTATGTAGTTTAGGGGGAGAAAATTGAAAACCAAAAATAGCGTCTTTGTGTTTGTTTTTGTTGGTATTAAAATGAAAATCCAAAAATAGAGTTTTCATTTTAAGGGGGAGAAAAACAGAAAATACAAAAACATTGAAAAAAATAGAAAAATTCAAAAACATTGAAAAATGAGAAATTGTATCCAACATGATTGGGAAATGATGGTACATTGGCTTACGTGTCTGACTCATGGATAAAATAGATGAAAAAGCCATAAGATCATTGTTTGATGTACTTGGTAGGCTCGACATTAAATCAGAAAGTATTCAGATGTGATAAACACATTAAATACTAATGCTTGATCAAGTGGACAACATCTTGATGCATATCTCATGATATCAAGAAAAGATATGTGAAAAAGAAAATGAGAAGTCACTGTGTATACATGTGTTCATTTTGCAAAGATTTAAACTTGTTTGATTTTCTTTATTTTGTCAAACGATCGGACTTTCTTTGCGTATCGAAAGATCGACCTGATTGTTGTTCGTTTGACGTTCTGCTTTATTTTCTTTGGTGTTTCGTATAACTCATCGGACTTTCTCTGCGTGTACGGGAGTACCGACCTGATTGTTGTTGGGTTATACAATTTCAACTTGTTTTATTTTCTTATTTTGTTAAATCCGAGGCCTTATCTGCGTATCGAAAGATCGACCTTAAGGTAGACGATTTAACGTTCTTATTTCTTTTTGCATGGAACACAGTTGACTAAATCATGAATACAATCATTATGTGATTAAATCACAAATGAAATCACAAAGTGTGATATAAAAAGCAAAAACATATCTGAGTATGTCTGATAGTGTGGGGTACACTGGTCAAAGCAAACCTAATCAATTCAATAACATATCCAGATGTTATGAGTATGATTGTGCCTGAGTTTAAGATGGTCAAATTATACCAGTAATCGACATGACTTGTGTGCTGAAGTAATTGAAATTGAAGTGTAGTTCAGCATGATATGTCCAATATGATCCCAAGTTGTGATCTTTCTCGCAAAAGACAAAAATAGTGTCTGATTCAGTATTGCATTTATGTTTCATATCTGAAAAGTTCAAAAAGATTTTCGGTGTGTTTTGATATAAAGTTTCAAAAAGCCAAAAAGATTTTATTTCTTATTTGTTTTCGACCGATCGACATGTGATACGAAATCAAAATTTCAAAACTATATCTTGGATTCTCGAAGAGAAGTTTTGAGCCAAGATTAAATTAATTTTCAAAAGAAAAGGAAACCGCGTTTCTGTCTTCTGAAATTGCAGGTTATATGTTTCAAGACTCAAGCATGGTGAGAGGGGGAGTATGAAGTATCTTTCACAAGTGGATCTTGAAGTTCAAAGTTGATTCAAGAGTGATCCAGCCATGCAAGCTCTATTTCTGACAAGATTTCAAGTCAAAGATCGGATGCACAATGTTGAAGATTGATGACTGAAGTTTAATTAGAAAATAGATACACTACACGTTAAGGGGGAGTTTGTTAGAGCATATTTCTATGCTATGAGTGTCTCGTGTATTGTATCTATGTGAGCGAGTCTTAGAATGAATTGTAGTGACTATTTGGTTATGGGCGTACCACATGGTCCGGCGGACTATGTGGTCCGGCGTATCAGTTTGATACGCTGGGCGTTTAGTCACTTAGTATAAATAGGTTCGTGTTAGAATGTGCAAGTAACCAGTTGAAACTAGTTCAGTCATTCTACACTTTCTGTGTGTGTTTCTAGAGAGAGAAACTAGAGAGCTTCATTGTATCTTCAAGTGATTCAATAACAATTCTCTTATTTACATCCGTGTTCATTTCATTTGATCAAAGCATGCAGTAGTAAGATCGTATCTCGTTTCTACACTCTTGTTGTAAATCCGATGCATCCTAGGATTCTTTCGGATAGTGCTGCCAAAAGAGATGATTTCTCAGGGTATACAACTTACCTGATGAAACACATGTACACTGAGGAAAGGTATGAATACATCAAGAAGTTGATAGCAGATGAAAACCAGAGAAGAGCTGAAGGAAAGGTGGATGAAAATGTGAAGGGTAAGAGGAAACAATACGTGAGAAGCTCAGGAAAGGAGCAGGTAGATGAAATTGAAGAAGAACTTGAGAACCTTGCACAAAAGAAACAGAAATCTAAAAAAAAGCAGGGTGTTCCCACAGAAGATGAGTTAAGGGCTTATAAGAAAAGAAGAATAGATCCCAGGGCTGAACTGGACGAAGATATCATCAGAGGTGTAAATACCTCTTTGGCTAATGAATTGGGCATGATCAAGACCAAACTGGTTAATTCGGAAATCAGAGAAAAGGAGAAAGATGCTCAAATCAAAAACATGAACGAGATCATTGCTAAACAATCTTCCTTGATCAAATTTTTGGTGGTAGAGATGAACGAAATCAAGAAGCAACTGAACTTGCCAGGTCAAATGAGTGATGCTGAGATCGAATCAGTTGGTGACATCTTAAAGGATACATCTGGAGCAGCGGGAGGCAGTGGTTCTGGTGAAGCTGGTAGAGCAGGAGGTAGTGGATCTGGTGGAGTTGGAGGAAGTGGAACAGGTGTGAATGATGTTGATGATAGTGGAGCCCCCAATGCTGACGACTTGGATGCTATCAATGTCAGTGATGCAAATCTATTTAGCGTTGAAACAGAGCAACCACAGCCTGAGATTGTTCAAGCTAAATTCGTTTTGATCGATGAAAGTGAAGATGAGGAGGAGATTGATGATCACACAGAACCGGAAAGCTATGATTGGAAAGAACATTCTCTCACTTATCAAGCTAAGATAAGTTCCATAAGTGAAGAAGTTCTTGAATTTAACAGAGAAGAATGGTTTAAGAAACCTGAGCTTGAAGATCAAACCCCTCTGTTTCAAAATATGGCTCAGCCTAGAAGAAAAGAGTCGGATAGACATATCATTAGCTGGAAATTCAGTGAGTCTGTGCATGGTTTTATGATCAAGAGAAGAAGGGGAAGCATTACCTATATTCGTAAACGTGAAAATTTCAAGACCTTGCCCAGATGGGATCTGAGGAGGTTGGTAGAGCTTCCCCTCATCGATGAAGACAAAAGCATCAGGGCTACAAATCTGAGAATAATGCTTCAGCAGGCTGCAAAGGACGACTTTGTGTTGTTTGGATTTATGAAAAGGAAAAGGATGAAGTCAACAACTGAAATTGATGAAGTTACTGGAAAGCCGAAGGTCTCCTTAAAGTTCAAGCCAGCAAAGACTATGAGCCGAATCAGAATTCCTGATCAACAATTGTCAAGGCTGCAAACATTCCAGGAGTGGTTTTATGATAATAACACTGGTGAAGCTGTTATTAGAATTGGAAAAGACGCTGAGATTAGGCTGTTCGACCCAATGGAGGTCTTCTCTTTCAGTAATGACGACTTGAAGACTTTGTGCGAAAATCATATTAGATACGGGGCTGGAGCCGACACGGCAGATGCGGCAAACTTGTTTATGAGAGTCGCCAATAAAGCCCGTGGTATTATCAAAGAAATCAAAGATTTGGCACTGAAAGTTAAGGCTAATGAAGATAAGATGGAAGAAGACAGGGATCTAGCGAACCAGATGAAGAAGTCGTTGAGCGGTCTTGGAGAATCTTCTAAACAAATCACAGAACCAGAGACTGAGATCCCCGTTGCTGAAGGGCCAACTAATTTGGGGGATCCAGAGTCCGATGCCCCAGGTGCTGCAGAAACAACCATTGTGGGGGAATCTGAAGATAATGTCCCCGTTGCTGACATTCCAACCGTTTTGGGGGAACCAGAGACTGAAATCCCCGTAGCTGAAGTGTCCAATGTTTTGGGGGAAACAGATGTGAACAAGGAACCGAACCAGACTGAAGCCGGAGCTGACAAATGAAGATCAAGAGGCTGAATCCCTCCCTAGGGGGAATATTGAAGATCAATGTAGGGAGGAATTCATTATTTTGTTTAGCTTGTTTGTATAGTTTAGTTTCCTTTGTAATGTTGACTTTTGGTAGGCTAGCGAAACTACCGAGCGAAACTGTAGTTTCGCTCGGTACATAGATTAGACTGTCTCAGTGACAGTTTCGCTTGGCCAGCGAAACTGCCAGCGAAACTGTTCACTGGACAGTATATATATGCCGCCTTGTGCAGCCTTTTGGCAACTTTTGCAACTTTGGTGAACCCTAATACAAGAAATCGTTTATTGGTGAGTTTTGGTGACGGCTAGGAGCATTTCTTACTATTTTTGTAGCTTGTAATCATCTCTTATCAATCTTTGGTTCATGTTGTGATTGTTCAAGGCTAGAAAACCATTTTAGCTATTGAGAATCATCTATTGTTGTGTATTTCTTTGGTTTTCTTCTCAAAACACCTTCATTTGCACTGATAAAGATCAGTGAGGACCAACAACAAGCCATTTCTCCCCCCTTACTAGCAATTCTCCCCCTTAAAATGAAAAACTCTATTTTTGGAATTTTAATTTTATAGAAAAAACAAGACACTATTTTTGACTTTTTCAATTTTCTCTCCCTTAACGACAAACGAAATGTAAAGAAAGAAAATCGATCAATCAACACGGATACCTTTCTGTTTTAAGTTTCAGAAAATGTTAAGGTTAGAAAAAGGAAAAATGGATTTTAATAATACAAGTTTTACCTAATTGGCCAATAATAATACGAGTTTTAAAATTTCCTCACAATAATACCAGTTTTATATGTATTGGATTATAACGATACACCGTTAGTTTTCAACTAATGGTGTTAGTCAGTTTGCATACGTGGCGGTGTTTGTCTGTTGCCACGTAGGAGAGAAAAGAGTCCACGTCATCCAC
>JBCNJP010003092.1:0-19000 GCA_039602395.1 Deinandra increscens subsp. villosa | reverse complement strand
TCTCATTCTTGGTCCATAGGGAGCAACCATTGGTGGATTGTACCCCATGTGCGCTTTTGTTGAGTTGAATGGACAACCCCTAGCAGTATGACTTGGGTCTCCGCATACAAAATACCTAATAGTGTTGACGGACCCGCTTGGATTCACGACAACAGTTGGAAACACACTTTGAACTGGTGTGACATTTGTTTCAGCAATAGTTTCTCCTTCCCCTTGATTAGCAGCTTTCTTATTTCATCTTATGTTGTTGCTTTTCTTTTTAGCAATTGAACCATCACCTTTATTTACTCCCGAGTTCACGGGTACAGCAATAACCGGTTCAGCAACTTGTGGATGAGATACCACAGTCGTCTCTGTAGAAACTACATTTTCAGTCGAAAATTCATTCAGCAATATGCTGACGAAGGCAGACATAAAACATAACATTACGCGACGCGCGCACAACTGCAAGCAATGATCAACGAGCATGTGCAAGCCGCCGTGGCAGCCGTGCAAGCTACAATTGCCGCGCATGGTAATTATTATGCCGGTCAAGGCACAAGGCGATATATATTTTGACCTGTTTAAATTTGAAAACCCGAACTATTAATTGCATCAGGAAACGTTCATCACTGCACATTTAAGACTTTCATGGACTGTAAGCCGATGACGTTTTCCGGCGAGGAAGGAGCGGTAGGACTCCTCAGGTGGATCGAGAAGTCTGAGAAGGTCTTCTCCATGTGTAATTGCCCGGCTGAGAACAAGGTGAAATTTGCGACTGGTACATTCGAAGGAGCTGCTCTCTCCTGGTGGAACGCTGAAATTCAAATGGTCGGGGTAAATGCGGCTAACAACATGGAATGGGAAGCATTTAAGGAACTGATCATGGAGGAGTATTGCCCTCGTGACCAAGTCAAGAAGCTAGAAGGAGAATTTTTGAACTCCAAGATGTCTGGGTCTGAAGTCGAAGAGTACACCGCGCGTTACCACGAGTACGCGGTACTGTGTCCGTCCATGGTTGATGCTGAATTCAAGCGCATTGAGCGTTATCTGGAGGGTCTCGTGCCCCAAATCAAGAGTTTGGTGACTGCCAGCAACCCAATCACTGTGCAACAAGCCATCCGTCTGGCTCACAAGTTAACTGATCAGGAAGTTGAGAGGGGTACACTTCCTGCAAGAGTTTCTGAAAAGACTGCCTTGAGTGGCAAAAGAAAAGCTGATGATGAAGCTCCTGGAAACTCTATGAACAATCAAAGTGTTGGAAACAACACGGGGAGATCGTTTAACTCCCAGGGTCAGAGTAAGAGGTCTGGAAACAACAGTGTTAACAATCACCAGGGCGGGAATGGTCAAGGTAACTACAAGGGTAACCTGCCTAGGTGCAACAAGTGTGGGAAGCATCACACCGGTACCTGCAGAAAAAGTTTGAACTGCGAAAGATGTGGCAAGAGGAGCCATGAAGCAAAAGACTGTTGGGCAATTCTTCCTGAGCAACAGAACCGCCAAAGGCACAACAACAACAACTATGGAAACAACCGGGGCAATGGAAACAACAATGATCAGAACCGTAACAACAATGAAGCTCCCAGAGGAAATGGTAATGGGAACTGCTATGAATGTGGTGCTCAAGGCCACATAAAGAGGGACTGCCCGCAGTTGAGAAGACAGGGGAATGGTAATTAGGGAAACAATGGTGGAAATGGTAATGGCGGAGGTAATGGCAACGGGAATGGAAATGGCATGGGAAGAGCTTTCGTTATGGGTCAAGGTGAAGCTCGCAACGATGCCAACGTGATTAACGGTAAATTCATATTGAATGGTTTCTTTGCTACTGTATTGTTTGATTCTGGTGCTGAGAAAAGTTTTATTTCCACTAAATTTGCTAAGTTGATTAATGCTAAACCGGTCGCCTTAGACGCTAAATATGTGGTAGAACTAGCAAATGGTAAACTCCATGATACAACTCAGATAGTTAAGGACTGTAAGTTAGAACTAGCTGGCCATACATTAGGAATCGACCTTATGCCTTTTCCGATTGGTAGTTTTGACGTTATAGTAGGAATGGATTGGTTATCTGAGAATCGAGCTGAAATCTTATGTAAAGAAAAAGTGGTTCGTATCCCACTCGAAGGAGGTAAAGTGTTAACGGTCCAAGGTAAAAAAGGTGGAACAGTAACTGGTATTATCTCGTTTCTCAAAGCTCAAAAGTGCCTTCGTAAAGGTCACTTCGCGATTCTTGCAAACGTCACCGATTCGACACTTCCCGAGCGCAGAATCGACGACTACCCGATAGTCCGCGACTTCCGCGATATATTTCCTGAAGATCTGCCTGGTTTGCCTCCATTTCGACAAGTCGAGTTCGGAATCGACTTAACCCCTGGAGCCGCTCCGATTGCACGCACACCTTACCGTTTGGCGGTAAGTGAACTCAACGAACTCTCCTCACAACTTCAAGAGCTACTTGACAAAGGATTTATCCATCCCAGTTCGTCTCCGTGGGGAGCTCCGGTATTGTTTGTTAAGAAGAAGGATGGAACGTTCCGAATGTGTATTGACTACCGAGAGCTTAACAAAGTTACGATCAAGAATCGGTATCCACTTCCTCGAATCGACGATCTCTTCGACCAACTGCAAGGTTCGAACTACTTTTCAAAGATTGATCTACGGTCTGGATATCACCAGCTTCGCGTTCGAGATGAGGATGTCCCCAAGACTGCCTTCAGAACTCGGTATGGTCACTACGAATTCCTGGTTATGCCGTTTGGGCTAACCAATGCACCGCCCGTATTTATGGATCTGATGAATCGAGTGTGCAAGCCGTACCTCGATAAGTTTGTGATAGTTTTCATTGATGATATTTTGATCTACTCCAAGACAAAGGAGGAACACGAGGAGCACCTGCGACTTATCTTGGAATTGCTCCGCAAGGAACAGCTTTACGCCAAGTTTTCGAAATGCGATTTTTGGATTCGCGAAGTCCAGTTTCTTGGACACATTGTTGATCAGAATGGAATTCATGTCGACCCAGCTAAAGTGGAAGCTATCAAGAATTGGCCTACCCCAAGAGCGCCGACCGAAATCCGACAATTTTTGGGACTTGCCGGATACTATCGAAGATTCATTAAGGGTTTCTCGCAGTTGGCTCAACCCTTAACGGCTTTAACGCACAAAGGAGTGCAATACAGATGGGGTGAAAAAGAAGAACGTGCGTTTCAAACTCTTAAGGATATGCTATGTTCTGCTCCAATTCTCGCGTTACCCGATGGGATTGACGACTTTGTGGTTTACTGTGATGCATCAATCCAAGGACTCGGTTGTGTGTTGATGCAACGGGACAAAGTGATTGCCTATGGGTCCAGGCAACTGAAGGACACTGAGGAGAATTATACAACGCATGATTTGGAAATGGGAGCCGTTGTTCATGCACTAAAGATTTGGAGACATTACCTCTATGGAACAAAGTGCACAATATTCACCGACCACAAAAAGCTTACAGCACATCTTTGATCAGAACGATCTCAACATGCGACAACGACGATGGGTCGAGTTACTAAATGATTATGACTTAGCAATCAAATATCACCCGGGAAAAGCCAACGTTGTGGCTGATGCCTTAAGTCGGAAAGAATACGAAAAGCCTCGACGGGTACGAGCGCTGCAACTTACCATTCACACGGGATTGCCGGATCGGATCCGCGATGCCCAACAAGAAGCTCTAAAGGAAGAAAACTTCGCAGCTGAAGCACTGCGTGGGGTAGACGGTAACTCTGAAGTTAGGTCCGACGGACTCAGGTATTATAATGACAGAATTTGGGTTCCTTTACTTGGAAATCTTCGTGAGCTCGTGATGGACGAGGCTCACAAGTCAAGGTATTCGGTGCACCCTGGATCGGATAAAATGTACCAAGATTTGAAGGGTTTGTATTTGTGACGACCCTAAAACTTTTGCTTTCTTTCCCCAGCAACGACGACAGCTGATGCTGCGAACGCTACGGCACTAGAATAATTTTCGGGACGAAAATTCCAATTACAAGGGAAGGATGTGACATCCGGGAATTCCAAGGTTAACTTCCGTTAGACAAACTCCGTTAGTTACGTTATAAGTGTTAACTTAGTAACTAATGCTTAACTAGGCCGAATACGTCCACGTCCTTTGGTTGATCACCGAACCCGCCCATATGTGTTATGTGTCCATTTATTGATGTCATTATGTGCAATGTGATCTAAACGCATGATTTAATATTATGAATAGCATGACAATTTGTAAATCGTGTTTATCTTGCTTAGAATGTGAAATTGACCATTTTTGGGTAACCAGCGAAACTACCGGGCGAAACTATAATGTCGCCCGGCAGCTTGTTGGCTCACTTGTGATCAGAGCCAGTTTCGCCTGGCCAGCGAAACTGCCAGCGAAACTAGGCCCTGATATATAATAACATAAAGCCCTAGTTGCTTCATTTTGTTGCACCATTCTCTCCAAAACACACATACACCTCTGGAAATCTGGTCAGTCGAGAAACACAACCAAGCATCAAGACCTCAGCCTCAAGACAACATCCATTCGATTCCTTGATCGAATCGTGAGTCCCAAAACCTTTCTTTTATGCCTTTTCTTTGAGTTTTCTTATAAAGCATGCTTAAACCTTCATGAAACTGCTTGATCTGCTAGTATGTTGCTTAGGGATGCTAGATCTGTTATAAAGTTCACAACTTTGCGTATGAAATCCAGCCATGATAGAGATTTATGCTATTTTAGCCATTTTAGGGTTTTATATGTATTTTGGGTGATTTGATGACAAAATGCATGTTTTAGGTGCTAAAGCTTACTGATTTATGTTGGTAAATGCCCATGTATGCTAAATAATGAATTGCATGTAAGATCGGAAGCTGTTAGGTTGATTTTTAGGCTGATCCGTATGTTTTTCGCGACCAGCGAAACTGTGGTGTTCTCTGGGCGAAACTGTCCAGCGAAACTATGTATATCTCCTTCCAGCGATACTATGCAGCGAAACTGTAATGTCGCTGGGTAAACCGACCAGACCAGCTCGAGCGAATCTACCGAGCGAAATTCCCTGAACGAAAGTTCAAACCAGTTTCGGGCGAAACTAGGCTAGCGAAACTGTGCCAACAGTTTCGAGCGAAACTAGCCTAGCGAAACTGTGTCATCGGGTGTTGCTTAGCGAAAGTGCTGCCCGTGCACACAGCGAAACTAACTAGCGAAACTGCTAGCGAAACTGAGACCAGAAATCTAAACTTATACAATTTGCTTGAATGTTATGCCATGACGTACATGATTATGCCATGATGATACATGCTTTGATTTCTGATATGTATGAACCCTTGTTTATGATGAACCATTGGCGTCGTGTGTCTGTATGTCGAGTCGTAAGTTCCAACGTGCTATGTTATGGGCCATAGCGACGTTAAGTAAAGATTAGACACAAAACTAATACTTAAGACCTAAACGTGTTCATAGGTCTTCGTTAAGCAAACTTGGAATACTAACAAGTGTAGCAGTGCAACCAAAGGTGAGTGTCACTAACCCAGTTACCGTGAACCCGTTTGGGTCACACCGATCAATTAAAAGTAAAACAATGCTGACAAACTCGAGAGTGCGAGGCACCTCCCTGATGAACGTGAAAACTCGGAGTGCTCGGCACCCATTGGATGAACTTGAAGTGTTTTATGGGAAACACTTGTGAAACTTAACAAACTATTTCTGAAACGAAAACCGTTTTAATATGGCTAGCGTAGGTTAAAGTCTAAACCACATGATATCACATGATTTCTAAGGATGCCTTGAAAACTTAAAAGTCCTCAACTAAATTGTACCATTAATTGTAAAGCGAGGGGATGTTGGGTAGATCTACTGGAGTTTGACAAACTCCGCCCCGTGGCACGGGGAGTGCACGGAGGTACAATATCAACCTATCTGACCGTGATCCCGAGAGGACACGGGGGAGGCAAATCCGCGATGACGTAGGACCGCAGTACTAGATGGCATGGCCACTACAATAAATTATAGTCAGCTTTGGTGCAAACTTCCTTAGTGCATGGAACAACGGATTAGCTACCCGCGATATCGGTTGAGCACTTTAACTATACAAAACTAGTACATACCCGATAACGTAGGTTACGGACAATACTTTTACTAAACCACGATACTATGATTCTGATTAACACAAGCATTGCTTTTCACAAATAAAATGTACATAAGGATACATTCATACGATTATGATTATTAGACAGGGCCGCTGCGTGACAAGCCCACTGTGAACTCACCAACCGTTAGGTTGACACTTGCGTGGTTTAAACTTTTGCAGATCGCTAAGGAGTATCCGGAGCGGGTTGGCATGGCACGTGAAGACTTTTATTTTAATTTAACTATTTGGGAATTTAACACAATGTTTATGTAAAGCACGTGGTTAGTGCTAAGACAATATTTTATTCCGCTGCGTTTGTATTTGAGACTTTACTTTATAACTGATTTTGAACTAACTCTGATTCATTTAGTATTTGTAACTATTGGTTGTGAATCCTGGTCTAGCCGCACCCCTTAACGGTTTAAACTCCGTTAGTGGTTATTTGGGGGTGTGACAGATTGGTATCAGAGCCATAAGTTGCAGAGAACTGGAATCAATTTTGAAAACGATTTGGAAACTGCAACTTGAAACCTTAGTTACAAACGAACAAACAAATTCCCAAAAAAAACCAAAATTTTTACGTGCCAACCTGGGATACTCGCTCTGCTGTGTAAGTAAAAGCTTAGTACGTATGTATATATATATATAGATATATATATAGACCGTGTCTAGGAAGTCTAACGGAAAACCCTAGGGAAAATTTTCACACACGAATGCGAAACGCGAACGCTGATGCGCGCACTATGCTGGGGGAAAACGACAACGAAACGATGCTACGCGTTACGTCCTGATTTCTACTGTGAAGACTACGCCGACGGTGACTTTTATGGGAAAGCCGACTTTCGACGATAGCTACCTACGACTTACGACGTTCTCCGACGACGCCTCCATTATGCACAAAATTTTCTGGACTAATAGTGGGATAACGGGAAAATGTTATCATGCATATTATGGGATATGTATAAAGTATAAATGTGACTGAACACTGGCTACTTTAACTGTTCAGCAAGATGTCTGGAAGAGGAAACGGAAGAGGCAATATAAACATGACGCCTGCACAGCTACAAGCAATGATTACTGAACACGTGCAAGCAGCGGTGGCAGCCGTCCAAGCTGCATATGCTGCACAGGGTAACTATTATGCCGGTTAAGGCACAAAGCGATTATATTTTGACCTGTTTAATTTTAAAACCCGAACTATTTATGCATCAGGAAACCACCACCACTGCACGTTCAAGTCATTCATGGCCTGCAAGCCAATGACATTTTCCGGCGAAGAAGGGGCTGTAGGACTCCTCAGATGGATTGAGAAATCTGAAAAGGTTTTCTCCATGTGTAATTGCCCAGCTGAAAGCAAGGTGAAGTTTGCTACTGGTACCTTTGAAGGAGCTGCACTCTTCTGGTGGAACGCTGAAATTCAGATGATTGGGCTAGACGCGGCTAATAACATGCAGTGGGCAGCATTTAAGGATCTGATTATGGATGAGTACTGCCCTCGTGACCAAGTGAAGAAGCTAGAAGGTGAATTCTTGAATCTGAAGATGGTTGGGCTGAAGTCGAACAGTACACTGCACGATATCATGAGTACGAGGTCTTGTGCCCCGCAATGGTCGATGCTGGATTCAAACGCATTGAGCGTTATCTGGAAGGCCTCACGCCTCAAATCAAGATTTTGGTGACCGCCAGCAACCCCACAACCGTGCAGCAAGCCATCCGACTAGCTCACAAACTTACTGATCAAGAGGTCGAGAAATGTACTCTACCTGCGAAAGCCACTGAGAAGACTGCCTTAAGTGGCAAAAGAAAAGCTGATGATGAAGCTCCTGAGAACTCAATGAACAATCAGAGTGTTGGAAACAGCACTGGGAGATCTTACAACTCCCAAGGTCAAAGCAAGAGGTCTGGGAACAACAGTGGCAACTACCGCCAGGGTGGCAATGGTCAAGGCAACTACAAAGGTAACCTGCCTTTGTGCAACAAGTGCGGAAAACATCATGCTGGTAATTGTAGGAAGAATCTGAGCTGTGAAAGGTGTGGCAAGGGGGGCCACGAAGCAAAAGACTGTTGGGCAACTTTGCCCGAGCAACAAAACCGCCCCAGGAGGAACAATAACAATCAAGGCAACAACTATGGGAACAATCGGGGTAATGGGAACAACAACGGTCAGAACCAGAACAACAACAATGGTGGAGCCCGTGGCTGTTTTGAGTGTGGTGCTCAAGGTCACATTAAAAGAGACTGCCCGCAGCTGAGAAGGCAAGGGAACGGTAACCAAGGAAACAACGGTGGGAACGGTAATGGTGGAGGAAATGGTAACGGGAATGGCAATGGGAATGGTGGAAACGGCAGAGGGAGAGCTTTTGTCCTGGGTCAAGTTGAAGCTCGCAATGATGCCAACGTGATTAATGGTAAATTTATTTTGAACGATTTCTTTGCTACTGTATTGTTTGATTCTGGCGCTGAAAGAAGCTTTATTTCTACAAAATTTGCTAAATTGATTAATGATAAACCTATTGCCTTAGACGCTAAATATGTGGTAGAGCTAGCTAATGGTAAACTTCATGATACGACTCAGATAGTTAAGGACTGTAAGTTAGAACTAGCTGGCCATACCCTAGGAATTGACCTTATGCCTTTCCCGATTGGTAGTTTTGACGTTATAGTAGGAATGGATTGGTTATCTGAGAATCGAGCTGAAATCTTATGTAAAGAAAAAGTGGTTCGTATCCCACTCGAAGGAGGTGAAATGTTAACGGTTCAAGGTGAAAAAGGTGGAGCAGTGACTGGTATTATTTCGTTTCTCAAAGCTCAAAAGTGCCTTCGTAAAGGTCATTTCGCGATTCTTGCAAACGTCACTGATTCGACACTTCCCGAGCGCAGAATCGACGATTACCCGATCGTCCGCGACTTCCAAGATGTATTTCCTGAAGATCTGCCTGGTTTGCCTCCATTTCGACAAGTAGAGTTTGGAATCGACTTAACCCCTGGAGCCGCTCCGATTGCACGCGCACCTTACCGTTTGGCGGTAAGTGAACTCAACGAACTCTCCTCACAACTTCAAGAGCTACTTGACAAAGGATTTATCCATCCCAGTTCGTCTCCGTGGGGAGCACCAGTTTTGTTTGTTAAGAAGAAGGATGGAACGTTCCGAATGTGTATTGACTACCGAGAGCTCAACAAGGTTACGATCAAGAATAGGTATCCACTTCCTCGAATCGACGATCTCTTCGATCAGCTGCAAGGCTCGAGCTACTTTTCAAAGATTGATCTACGGTCTGGATATCACCAACTTCGTGTTCGTGATGAAGATGTCCCCAAGACTGCTTTCAGAACTCGTTATGGTCACTACGAGTTCCTGGTTATGCCTTTTGGGATAACCAATGCACCTGCTGTGTTTATGGATCTGATGAATCGAGTGTGCAAGCCGTACCTCGATAAGTTTGTGATAGTTTTCATTGATGATATTTTGATTTACTCCAAGACAAAGGAAGAACACGAGGAGCATCTGCGACTAATTTTGGAATTACTCCGTAAGGAACAGCTTTATGCTAAGTTTTCGAAGTGCGATTTTTGGATTCGCGAAGTCCAGTTTCTCGGACACATTGTTAACCAAGAAGGAATTCACGTCGACCCAACTAAGGTAGAAGCTATCAAGAATTGGTCTACCCCTAGAGCGCCGACCGAAATCCGACAATTTTTGGGACTTGCCGGATATTACCGAAGGTTTATCAAGGGTTTCTCGCAGTTGGCTCAACCCTTAACGGCCTTAACGCACAAAGGAGTGCAATACAGATGGGGTGAAAAAGAAGACCGCGCGTTTCAAACTCTTAAAGATATGCTAGGCTCAGCTCCAATTCTCGCGTTACCCGATGGGATTGACGACTTTGTGGTTTATTGCGATGCATCTATCCAAGGACTCGGTTGCGTGTTGATGCAACGAGACAAGGTGATTGCCTATGGGTCCAGGCAACTGAAGGACACTGAGAAGAATTATACAACGCATGATTTGGAGATGGGAGCCGTTGTTCATGCACTCAAGATTTGGAGACATTACCTCTACGGAACAAAGTGCACGATATTTACCGACCACAAGAGCTTACAACACATTTTTAATCAGAAGGATCTCAACATGGGACAACGACGGTGGGTCGAGCTACTGAATGATTATGACTTAGCAATTAAGTATCATCCGGGAAAAGCCAATGTTGTGGCTGATGCATTAAGTCGGAAGGAGTATGAAAAGCCTCGACGGGTACGAGCGCTGCAACTTACCATCCACACGGGATTGCCGGATCGGATCCGCGATGCCCAACAAGAAGCTTTAAAGGAAGAAAATTTCGCAGCCGAAGCACTGCGAGGGGTGGATGGAAACTCTGAAGTTAAGTCCGACGGACTCAGGTATTATAATGATAGAATTTGGGTTCCCTTACTTGGAAATCTTCGTGAGCTCGTAATGGACGAGGCTCACAAATCAAGATATTCGGTGCACCCTGGATCAGATAAAATGTACCAAGATTTAAAGGGTTTGTATTGGTGGCCGAACATGAAAGCCGACATTGCGCGATATGTGGCAAAGTGCTTAACATGCTCAAGGGTGAAGATTGAGTACCAAAAGCCCTCTGGATTGTTGCAACAACCAAAGATCCCAGAATGGAAATGGGAGGATATCTCCATGGATTTTGTAACGGGATTACCTCATCGATCAAATCGACCGGATGCGATTTGGGTTATCATTGATCGATTAACCAAATCTGCACATTTTATCCCGATGAAGGAAACTGACAACATGGATAAGTTAACTAAGCTGTACATTGACCGAATTGTGGCACGGCATGGAGTGCCTAAGACTATTATCTCTGATCGAGATCCTCGATTTACTTCCCGATTATGGCAATCTATGCAGGAAGCGTTGGGAACTAGACTGGATATGAGTACAGCTTACCACCCGCAGACCGATGGTCAAACGGAAAGAACTATTCAGACTCTAGAAGACATGCTCCGTGCTTGCGTTCTCGATTTTGGAACAACGGATTAGCTACCCGCGATATCGGTTGAGCACTTTAACTATACAAAACTAGTACATACCCGATAACGTAGGTTACGGACAATAATTTTACTAAACCACGATACTATGATTCTGATTAACACAAGCATTGCTTTTCACAAATAAAATGTACATAAGGATACATTCATACGATTATGATTATTAGACAGGGCCGCTGCGTGACAAGCCCACTGTGAACTCACCAACCGTTAGGTTGACACTTGCGTGGTTTAAACTTTTGCAGATCGCTAAGGAGTATCCGGAGCGGGTTGGCATGGCACGTGAAGACTTTTATTTTAATTTAACTATTTGGGAATTTAACACAATGTTTATGTAAAGCACGTGGTTAGTGCTAAGACAATATTTTATTCCGCTGCGTTTGTATTTGAGACTTTACTTTATAACTGATTTTGAACTAACTCTGATTCATTTAGTATTTGTAACTATTGGTTGTGAATCCTGGTCTAGCCGCACCCCTTAACGGTTTAAACTCCGTTAGTGGTTATTTGGGGGTGTGACAGTATTGGTGGCCGAATATGAAAGCCGACATTGCGCGATATGTGGCTTAGTGCATGGAACAACGGATTAGCTACCCGCGATATCGGTTGAGCACTTTAACTATACAAAACTAGTACATACCCGATAACGTAGGTTACGGACAATAATTTTACTAAACCACGATACTATGATTCTGATTAACACAAGCATTGCTTTTCACAAATAAAATGTACATAAGGATACATTCATACGATTATGATTATTAGACAGGGCCGCTGCGTGACAAGCCCACTGTGAACTCACCAACCGTTAGGTTGACACTTGCGTGGTTTAAACTTTTGCAGATCGCTAAGGAGTATCCGGAGCGGGTTGGCATGGCACGTGAAGACTTTTATTTTAATTTAACTATTTGGGAATTTAACACAATGTTTATGTAAAGCACGTGGTTAGTGCTAAGACAATATTTTATTCCGCTGCGTTTGTATTTGAGACTTTACTTTATAACTGATTTTGAACTAACTCTGATTCATTTAGTATTTGTAACTATTGGTTGTGAATCCTGGTCTAGCCGCACCCCTTAACGGTTTAAACTCCGTTAGTGGTTATTTGGGGGTGTGACAGTATTGGTGGCCGAATATGAAAGCCGACATTGCGCGATATGTGGCTAAGTGTTTAACGTGCTTAAGAGTTAAGATCGAGTACCAAAAGCCTTCTGGGCTATTGCAACAACCAAAGATCCCAGAATGGAAATGGGAGGATATCTCCATGGATTTTGTAACGGGATTACCTCATCGATCGAATCGACCGGATGCGATTTGGGTTATCATAGATCGACTAACCAAATCTGCACATTTCATTCCAATGAGGGAAAGTGACAATATGGATAAGTTGACAAAACTATATATCGACCGAATTGTGGCACGTCATGGGGTGCCAAAGACTATTATCTCTGACAGAGATCCCCGATTCACTTCCCGATTATGGCAATCTATGCAAGAAGCACTGGGAACCAGACTGGATATGAGCACAGCCTATCACCCGCAGACCGATGGTCAGACGGAACGAACTATTCAGACTTTAGAAGACATGCTCCGAGCTTGCGTTCTCGACTTCGGTAAAGACTGGGAAGCTCATCTTCCGTTGGTGGAGTTCTCCTACAACAACAGTTATCACTCAAGTATCGGTGTAGCACCTTTTGAAGCGCTTTATGGCAGAAAGTGTAGATCGCCCGTGTGTTGGGCTGAAACGGGTGAGAAAGGACTCACCGGACCGGAACTTATTCATGATACAACCGAACGGATTATTCAAATCAGAAAACGGATAGCCGCAGCACGCGACAGACAAAAGAGCTATGCCGACAAACGCCGTAAACCTTTGAAGTTCGAAGTAGGCGACAAGGTACTATTGAAGGTATCTCCCTGGAAAGGTGTGATACGCTTCGGAAAGCGTGGAAAGCTAAATCCTCGCTATATCGGTCCATTTGAAATTATTGGGGAAGTAGGCCCGGTGGCCTACCGATTAAAACTCCCTGCTGAACTCGATGGAGTTCACAACGTGTTTCACGTCTCCAACCTAAAGAAATGTCTGGCAGAAGACACTGAAATAATTCCTTTGGAGGAATTGGAAATTGACGAACATCTGAGATTCATTGAGCAACCAGTGGAAATCATGGGACGCGAGGAGAAAGCCCTCAAACGTAGCAAGATTCCGATCGTCAAGGTTCGATGGAACTCAAGACGTGGACCAGAATATACTTGGGAACGAGAGGATCAGATGAAGAAGAAGTATCCTCACCTGTTTGAGCAAACGTCCACAGAAACTCAAGGTATGATTTAATTTTGGGGACCAAAATTCCTTTAACAGGAGGAGGATGTGGCAACCCTAAATCTTTTGCTTTCTTTCCCCAGCGACGACAGCCGAGGCTGCAAACGCTACGACACAAGAATAATTTTCGGGACGAAAATTCCAATTACAAGGGGATGATGTGACATCCGAGAATTTCAAGGTTTACTTCCGTTAGACAATTCCGTTAGTTACGTTATAAGTGTTAACTTAGTAACTAATGCTTAACTAGGCCGAATACGTCCACGTCCTTTGGTTGATCACCGAACCCGTCCATATGTGTTATGTGTTTAACTATTTATTGTCATTGTGTGCAATGTGATTTAAATACATGAATTAGTACTATGAATAGCATGACAATTTATGAATCGTGTTTATCTTGCTTAAAATGTGAAACTGACCACTTTTGGGTAACCAGCGAAACTACCGGGCGAAACTATAATGTCGCCCGGCAGTCTGTTGGCTCACTCGTGATCAGAGCCAGTTTCGCCAGGCCAGCGAAACTAGCCTCTGATATAAATAATCTTAATAAACCCTAGTTCTCCTATTTGCCTCATTTCATACAAAACACACACATACTCCATCTTTCTCCTGGAAATCTGGTCAGTCAAGATTCACACCGAGCCATCGAGATCTCAGCCCCGGACCATCATCCATCAAGCTTGGAGATCGAACCGTGAGTCCCAAAACCACCATTTTTATGTTTTCTATGTGTTTTACTTAAAAAGCATGACCAAACCTCCATGGAATCACTTGATCTTCTGATATGTTGTCTAGGAATGATAGATCTACAATAAAGTCAGTAACTTTACGTGTGAAATCCATCCATGTTGAAGATTTATGCTAGATTAGGTTATTTTAGGTTAAAATGTGTTTTTGGTGATTTGATGATGAAAATGCATGTTTAAGGTGTTAAAGCTTACTGATTTATGTTGGTAAATGGTTATGAATGCTAGATAATGAATTGCATGTAATATGGAAGCTGTTAGATTGATTTTTAAGCTGATTTATGTGTTTTTCGCGACCAGCGAAACTGTCATGTTCTCTGGGCTGAAGTAATACCATGCTTGAGCAAATAATAATATTGCTGTTTGATAAAAATATTTGATTGAATCATTCCATCGTTTGACAATTCATTTAGATACTGTTTTATAAATTACCATGAACCTTGAATACCGAAACTAACTGATTACCCACTCATGGTACTATATCAAACAATACCGCATGGCCAAATATAACTAACTGTATGTACCCTCTAGACTATTAAAACGGAGTCAGGATTGGAGCTACCAATCAGAGCAGGGATGTTAACCCAATAGATCTATTCATGAGTCATCGTTTCTGTTTGTAAATTAATCAGATTCAACTAATAGTGGGGTTTCATCATAGCATGAACAAGCATGGTACAATAGGATTTGGACTAGAAAAGCTCATGTAATAAATAAGGTAACAAGTACTCTATTTGTTAGGCGATGCTTATGGTTGTATGAATTCTCCCTCAAGTATTAAAACAGTTAAAAGAAAAGGGCCCGTAAAAACTCACCTGAATGATACGATTCAGACAGAAAAGCGGAACAAGTAAGCAGTACTATACAATGTTATAAGACATCTTAGGATATAAAATTACTTTGATATCTAAGTCACTCCAATTTGGTTTTTCAAGTCTTGGCATTATGGTAACCCGGTAATATGATACGACATCTGTGACCTTAAGGAAATATTTATTGAAAATAAATATTTATTGAGCGATAATTAAAATATTAATTATAACCATGATAAGTATTAGCATAGAAATGGTTTATTATTCCAAAAAATTATCATATAAATTTAAAATACTTTTAAGGAAAAAACGACAGTTTCAACGGTTAAAGTCAAAGATACGCTTTTTGCCTGTTTTAGTCGTATTTCACGGTTTTTCCAAAAATGAATAAAGAAAATGACCACATAAATAAATATACATATATTAATATCATAGTGATCATAAAAAATCATAAAGTACAAGTTCAAGAGTTCACTTTCCTAGTTTTGTCGGTTTTGCCGGTATGTGTTCGATTTAGTCAGTTTTGATCATGTGACTCGTTCTAGGGCTTTGTAAGTTACCAAAATACTTTGTAAACATTTCTTAAGTTATTTTAGGCCTCTAGAAGTGTTCCATATCAGTTGTGACCTTTATTTGTATATCTTTACAAAAATGGGTTTTCCGGGCCCGTAAAGTGTCCGTTTTTTGTCCCGTTTTCCCCCAAATTTAGCTATTTTTAAAGGGGATCTTGTACTAGGGTTTTATGGCTAAAAACATAATTTATATTCATTTTAAAGAGGGTCAAAGTTTCTGTCCAAAAATGGCTCTAATTTATCTATAGGTTCCTAGACCTTTTAGTGGGTTATTTTTATAGATTAAGTCGTCCAAACATATCAATAAGTCGTATGGTGCTATCTATAACCTCCTAACATGCCAAAATTTTGAATCTAGGGTTCCAAAGAGTCATAAATTTCAGATCTAGTGGTTCATTCACAAAACCATGGCACATTGTACAAATCTTAGCATCATAACACTAGTTTTTCTTTAGATCTACATAATATAACATATGCGGGGTTCAAAATACATGTAATCACTAGTAAAAACATATCATTTACTAGATCTAACAAGGAAATGAACAAACATATATGTTACTAACGTCATAGAAGGAAAATACAAGCTATATATCACCACTTTAACCAAGACTTGCCCAAGGGAGTTTTAGATTTATATAATGAGATCATCTAACATAAGAACTTAGAAAGAAAGTTAGGAGATTGACACTACTAACTTGAATGAGCTTGAAAATGGAAAAAGGAGAGTAGAGGATGCTTCTTTCTTGTTCCTTGTAGTCTTGATCTTCAAGTGTTATAGAGATTTGATGAAGAAAAGCTAGAGAGAGAGTAGAGAGAGAGAGAGAAGGCGACGGGATTGAGGGAGAGAGGTGAAAGTGTGTGTGTTTTTAAGTGGTGGGAGGTAAATGAATGTTCTAGGTTTTCCTTATAAGGTTTTTTTATAGTGTACCATGAAATAAAAGGAAAGGGATCAAGTATTAAGGGTTTGGTTCAAAGGAGGTGAGGTGGTGGCGGTTTGGTGGGTGAGCCGAGAGGGAGAGAGTGCCAAGGGGAGGGAGGCACCTCATTAGGGTGCAAGGGAGGAGGTCAAAAGTCTCGTGGTACTTAGCTAGGTTTTAAGGTGGTGGAAGGTGGTACAAAAGGTGATGGGATTAAGGTTGTGTAGGGTGGTGATGTTGATAATGAGGTACAAGATGAATAGTTATTGCTTTATTGTTGGGTAATTAGTAGGTGATTAGGAGAAAGGTGGTGGATGATTACTAGAAATCGATTAAGAGATGGTTCGGGTGTCCGTTTGAGCTGTGAACGAGGGACGTTTGGGTTAGGGTCAAAGGTGACAAGGGTTTTGATCATGCATGGCGTGGACGTGCATGGTGGAGGTTGGTTTCAAGGTGTCGGGTTGGATTCAAAGATTCAAAAAAAAGAAATGAAACAAGTCTTGTTTAAACATGATTGGTTTTGAATGGTGATAGACGTTTACGTTAACTATATTATATAAACATTCATAGTTTTTCGTTATAAAACTACTAAACGTTAAAATGTTTTATTATTGGACGTAGTCGATAAATAAATGAATAAATGTTATCGTCTATTGATTATTTTACGTCAAATAATGTTACAAACTTTGCACGTTGTAACATCCCAAAATCCACGTCTAGGTAACTACGTATCTTAATATGTTTACATATGTGCCTTTATTATAAATACGTGTTAGAAAATGATATTTTATGCATAAACACGTGTTCATATGATAAAAGTGATGAATGGGTTTAGAAATGGTGAGACATTAATGATTACGTCTCATATACGTGTTTAAAATATATGTATACATGCTTGAAATCATCATGATAAGATGTTAATACATATGTATTTCATAAAGATTTAGTAAATATATATGTACATGAAAAATTGCATGCTTAATAGTTAACAAGAAAGTAAAAGGACTAAAAGCGTAATTGTTAGAGCATATTCCTATGCTACAGTGTGTCTCGTGTATTGTATCTATGTGAGAGCATATGTGTGATTCTACGGCAGCGTACCATAGTCCATACCATGATGGTATGCTAACCAACGTACCAATGGTACATTGGATAGTTGCTACGCAGGCCAGTTTAATGTCACCTATAAATAGGTTGACCTGTTTAGAATGTTAGAACTCTTGGTCATTCATCTACAATTCTTTGTGTGTAATTGTGTGTAATTCTCTCAAGCTTAAATTAATACATATTTCATTTATATTTACTTTTGATCTTGTCTCAATCTCGATATCACTAGATTAACAAATGATCCGTCGCTGCATGTCTTTACAAGTGGTATCAGAGCTATCTGGTTCCATTTGGTGATCAAATTCTATGATTTTTGAGATATCTAGAGAGAGAAAGTTGGTTTTTGGTCCATTTTCATTAATTTTTTTTTTAAATCCGAGTGTTTCAGATGTCTAAATTAAAATGTTCCTATTGTGTTTTCGTTGCTTACTGCTGCAAATTACAGTCCAAAACCTTCAAATTCGTGAAAATCCGGAAAATTCGGTGTTGGTATGCCTGTTAAATGTCATGTTACGCTGGATGAACTAATTGGTACATTGTTGGTACGCTACTTTGTACGCTGCTTGGTACGCAAGGCAATCTTCAAAAGTGGTCTGGAGCAGTTACGCCGTACCAAGTTGGTCCGTGTTAGAGCATATTTCTATGCTATGAGTGTCTCGTGTATTGTATCTATGTGAGCGAGTCTTAGAATGAATTGTAGTGACTATTTGGTTAGTGGCGTACCACATGGTGTGGTCCGGCGTACCAGTTGGTACGTTGGGCGTTTAGTCACTTACTATAAATAGGTTCGTGTTAGAATGTTAGCTAAAAGAGTTGAACCAGTTCAGTCATTCTACACCTTTCTGTGTGTGTTTCTAGAGAGAGAAACTAGAGAGAACTTCATTGTATCTTCAAGTGATCAATAAGAATTCTCTTATTTACATCCATTGTTGCTATGATTGATTGATACACGCAGTAGTAAGATCGTTTCTCGTTTCTACAAGTGGTATCAGAGCTTTTGGTTGCTCTACTGTTGTGTTTTTGATCAATGTTCGGAGTTTTAGAGAGAGAAAGCTTGGGTTTGGTAAGTTTTTCTTCAATTTCTTCCAATTCTGAGTGATTCCGAGGATAAAAATGATTTCTGTATGCTCCTGGAGGGTTTTCGCATCATATTGATCCAGTTTTCAGCTTCAATTGTCAAAATTTGTGAAAAACAGTCGATTTTTGCTTTTTCTGCGTCTGGTCCGCTGATAGATCAGCTGGTCCGCCGGTTGATCCGCGCAGGCAATCTTCATCAACCTGGTCCGCGGCAGTTACAGCGTACCATTTGGTCCGCCGTACCAAAATTTGGTCCGCCGTATCAAAATATGATCCGCTGA
>JBCNJP010003088.1:0-19584 GCA_039602395.1 Deinandra increscens subsp. villosa | reverse complement strand
GGACCAATGAGTCCTAATAAGGTGTGTATATAACCAATAAGTTGTGTTTTGGACCAATGATGGCCCAATAAGGTGTGTATATAACCAATAGGAAAAAAAGGAGTATTTAAGGGCAACAAGGGTCAGTTGGGACCAATGAGTCCCATTCAGGTGTGTATATAACCAATAAGTTGTGTTTAAGACCAATGATGGCCAATAAGTTATGTTTAGGAGCAATGATGGCCTAAAAAGATGTGTATATAATCAATAGGACCAAAAAGTTGTGTTTAGGGGCAACAAGGGTCAGTTGGTACCAATGACTCCCAATAAGGTGTGTATATAACCAATAGGACCAAAAAGGAGTGTTTAAGGGCAAGAAGGGTCAGTTGGGACCAATGAGTCCCAATAAGGTGCGTATATAACCAATAGGTTGGGTTTAGGACCAATGATGGCCAATAAGTAGTGTTTAGTACCAATGATAGCCCAATAAGGTGTGTATATAACAAATAGGACTAAAAAGGTGTGTTTAGGGGCAACAAGGGACAGTTGGGACCAATGAGTCCCAATAAGGTGTGTATATAACCAATAAGTTGTGTTTAGGACCAATGATGGCCCAATAAGGTTTATATATAACCAATAGGACAAAAAAGGAGTATTTAAGGGCAACACGGGTCAGTTGGGACCAATGAGTCCCAATAAGGTGTGTATATAACCAATAGGACCAAAAAGTAGTGTTTAAGGGCAACAAGGGTCAGTTGGGACCAATGAGTCCCAATAAGGTGTGTATATAACCAATAGGTTGTGTTTAGGACCAATGATGGCGCAATAAGGTGCGTATATAACTAATAGGTTGTGTTTAGGACCAATGATGGACAATAAGTTGTGTTTAGTACCAATGATGGCCCAATAAGGTGTGTATATAACCAATAGGACTAAAAAGGTGTGTTTAGGGGCAACAAGGGACAGTTGGGACCAATGAGTCCCAATAAGGTGTGTATATAACCAATAAGTTGTGTTTAGGACCAATGATGGCCCAATAAGGTTTGTATATAACCAATAGGACAAAAAAGGAGTATTTAAGGGCAACAAGGGTCAGTTAGGACCAATGAGTCCCAATAAGGTGTGTATATAACCAATAAGTTGTGTTTAGGACCAATGATGGCGCAATAAGGTGTGTATAATCAATAGGTTGTGTTTAGGACCAATGATGGCCAATAAGTTGTGTTTAGTACCAATGATGGCCTAATAAGGTGTGTATAAAACCAATAGGACCAAAAAGGTGTGTTTAGGGGCGATAAGGGTCAATTGGGACCAATGAGTCCTAATAAGGTGTGTATATAACCAATAAGTTGTGTTTTGGACCAATGATGGCCCAATAAGGTGAGTATATAACCAATAGGAAAAAAAGGAGTATTTAAGGGCAACAAGGGTCAGTTGGGACCAATGAGTCCCATTCAGGTGTGTATATAACCAATAAGTTGTGTTTAAGACCAATGATGGCCAATAAGTTATGTTTAGGAGCAATGATGGCCTAAAAAGATGTGTATATAATCAATAGGACCAAAAAGTTGTGTTTAGGGGCAACAAGGGTCAGTTGGTACCAATGACTCCCAATAAGGTGTGTATATAACCAATAGGACCAAAAAGGAGTGTTTAAGGGCAAGAAGGGTCAGTTGGGACCAATGAGTCCCAATAAGGTGCGTATATAACCAATAGGTTGGGTTTAGGACCAATGATGGCCAATAAGTAGTGTTTAGTACCAATGATAGCCCAATAAGGTGTGTATATAACAAATAGGACTAAAAAGGTGTGTTTAGGGGCAACAAGGGACAGTTGGGACCAATGAGTCCCAATAAGGTGTGTATATAACCAATAAGTTGTGTTTAGGACCAATGATGGCCCAATAAGGTTTATATATAACCAATAGGACAAAAAAGGAGTATTTAAGGGCAACACGGGTCAGTTGGGACCAATGAGTCCCAATAAGGTGTGTATATAACCAATAAGTTGTGTTTAGGACCAATGATGGCGCAATAAGGTGTGTATAAAATCAATTGGTTGTGTTTAGGACCAATGATGGCCAATAAGTTGTGTTTAGTACCAATGATGGCCCAATAAGGTGTGTATAAAACCAATAGGACCAAAAAGGTGTGTTTAGGGGCGATAAGGGTCAATTAGGACCAATGAGTCCCAATAAGCTGTATATATAACCAGTAAGTTGTGTTTAGGACCAATGATGGCCCAATAAGGTGTGTATATAACCAATAGGACCAAAAAGGTGTGTTTAGGGGCAACGAGGGTCAGTTGGGACCTATGAATCCCAACAAGGTGTATATAACCAATAAGCTGTGTTTAGGACCAATGATGGCCCAATAAGGTGTGTATATAACCAAGAGGACCAAAAAGGTTTGTTTAGGGGAACCAAGGGTCAATTGGAACCAATGAGTCCCAATAAAGATGTGTATATAACCAATAAGTTGTGTTTAGGACCAATGATGCCAATAAGTTGTGTTTGGGACCAATGATAGCCCAATAAGGTGTGTATATAGCCAATATGTTGTGTTTAGGACCAATGATGGCCAATAAGTTGTGTTTAGGACAAACGATGGCCCAATAAGGTGTGTTTGGGTGCAACGAGGGTCAATTCGGACCAATGAGTCCCAATAAGGTGTTTACATAACCAATAAGTTGTGTTTAAGACCAATGATGGCCAATAAGTTGTGTTTAGGACCAATGATGGCGAATAAGTTGTGTTTAGGACCAATGATCGCCCAAAAGGTGTATATGTAACCAATAGGGCCAAAAAGTGTGTTTAGGGGCAACGAGGGACAGTTGGGACCAATGAGTCCCAATAAGGTGTGTATATAACCAATAAATTGTCTTTAGGAGCAATGATGGCCCAAAAAGGTGTGTATATAACCAATAGGACTAAAAAGTTGTGTTTACGGGCAACAAGGGTCAGTTGGTACCAATGACTCCCAATAAGGTGTGTATATAACCAATAGGACCAAAAAGGAGTGTTTAAAGGCAACAAGGGTCAGTTGGGACCAATGAGTCCCAATAAGGTGTGTATATAACCAATAAGTTGTGTTTAGGACCAATGATGGCGCAATAAGGTGCGTATATAACCAATAGGTTGTGTTTAGGACCAATGATGGCCAATAAGTTGTGTTTAGTACCAATGATGGCCCAATAAGGTGTGTATATAACCAATAGGACTAAAAAGGTGTGTTTAGGGGCAACAAGGGACAGTTGGGACCAATGAGTCCCAATAAGGTGTGTATATAACCAATAAGTTGTGTTTAGGACCAATGATGGCCCAATAAGGTTTGTATATAACCAATAGGACAAAAAAGGAGTATTTAAGGGCAACAAGGGTCAGTTGGGACCAATGAGTCCCAATAAGGTGTGTATATAACCAATAAGTTGTGTTTAGGACCAATGATGGCGCAATAAGGTGTGTATATAATCAATAGGTTATGTTTAGGACCAATGATGGCCAATAAGTTGTGTTTAGTACCAATGATGGCCCAATAAGGTGTGTATAAAACCAATAGGACCAAAAAGGTGTGTTTAGGGGCGATAAGGGTCAATTGGGACCAATGAGTCCTAATAAGGTGTGTATATAACCAATAAGTTGTGTTTAGGACCAATGATGGCCCAATAAGGTGTGTATATAACCAATAGGAAAAAAAGGAGTATTTAAGGGCAACAAGGGTCAGTTGGGACCAATGAGTCCCATTCAGGTGTGTATATAACCAATAAGTTGTGTTTAAGACCAATGATGGCCAATAAGTTATGTTTAGGAGCAATGATGGCCTAAAAAGATGTGTATATAATCAATAGGACCAAAAAGTTGTGTTTAGGGGCAACAAGGGTCAGTTGGTACCAATGACTCCCAATAAGGTGTGTATATAACCAATAGGACCAAAAAGGAGTGTTTAAGGGCAAGAAGGGTCAGTTGGGACCAATGAGTCCCAATAAGGTGTGTATATAACCAATAAGTTGTGTTTAGGACCAATGATGGCCCAATAAGGTTTATATATAACCAATAGGACAAAAAAGGAGTATTTAAGGGCAACAAGGGTCAGTTGGGACCAATGAGTCCCAATAAGGTGTGTATATAACCAATAAGTTGTGTTTAGGACCAATGATGGCGCAATAAGGTGTGTATAAAATCAATTGGTTGTGTTTAGGACCAATGATGGCCAATAGGTTGTGTTTAGTACCAATGATGGCCCATTAAGGTGTGTATAAAACCAATAGGACCAAAAAGGTGTGTTTAGGGGCGATAAGGGTCAATTAGGACCAATGACTCCCAATAAGGTGTGTATATAACCAATAGGACCAAAAAGGAGTGTTTAAAGGCAACAAGGGTCAGTTGGGACCAATGAGTCCCAATAAGGTGTGTATATAACCAATAAGTTGTGTTTAGGACCAATGATGGCGCAATAAAGTGCGTATATAACCAATAGGTTGTGTTTAGGACCAATGATGGCCAATAAGTTGTGTTTAGTACCAATGATTGCCCAATAAGGTGTGTATATAACCAATAGGACTAAAAAGGTGTGTTTAGGGGCGATAAGGGTCAATTGGGACCAATGAGTCCCAATAAGGTGTGTATATAACCAATAGGTTGTGTTTAGGACCAATGATGGCCCAATAAGGTGTGTATATAACCAATAGGACAAAAAGGAGTATTTAAGGGCAACAAGGGTCAGTTGGGACCAATGAGTCCCATTCAGGTGTGTATATAACCAATAAGTTGTGTTTAAGACCAATGATGGCCATTAAGTTATGTTTAGGACCAATGATTGCCAATAAGTTGTGTTTAGGAGCAATGATGGCCTAAAAAGGTGTGTATATAACCAATAGGACCAAAAAGTTGTGTTTAGGGGCAACAAGGGTCAGTTGGTACCAATGACTCCTAATAAGGTGTGTATATAACCAATAGGACCAAAAAGGAGTGTTTAAGGGCAACAAGGGTCAGTTGGGACCAATGAGTCCCAATAAGGTGCGTATATAACCAATAGGTTGTGTTTAGGACCAATGATGGCCAATAAGTTGTGTTTAGTACCAATGATAGCCCAATAAGGTGTGTATATAACAAATAGGACTAAAAAGGTGTGTTTAGGGGCAACAAGGGACATTTGGGACCAATGAGTCCCAATAAGGTTTATATATAACCAATAAGTTGTCTTTAGAAGCAATGATGGCCCTAAAAGGTGTGTATATAACCAATAGGACCAAAAAGTTGTGTTTAGGGGCAACAAGGGTCAGTTGGTATCAATGAGTCCCAATAAGGTGTGTATATAACCAATAGGACCAAAAAGGAGTGTTTAAGGGCAACAAGGGTCAGTTGGGACCAATGAGTCCCAATAAGGTGTGTATATAACCAATAAGTTGTGTTTAGGACCAATGATGGCCCAATAAGGTGTGTATAAAACCAATAGGACCAAAAAGGTGTGTTTAGGGGCGATAAGGGTCAATTAGGACCAATGAGTCCCAATAAGGTGTATATATAACCAGTAAGTTGTGTTTAGGACCAATGATGGCCCAATAAGGTGTGTATATAACCAATAGGACCAAAAAGGTGTGTTTAGGGGCAACGAGGGTCAGTTGGGACCTATGAATCCCAACAAGGTGTATATAACCAATAAGTTGTGTTTAGGACCAATGATGGCCCAATAAGGTGTGTATATAACCAATAGGACCAAAAAGGTTTGTTTAGGGGAACCAAGGGTCAATTGGAACCAATGAGTCCCAATAAAGATGTGTATATAACCAATAAGTTGTGTTTAGGACCAATGATGCCAATAAGTTGTGTTTGGGACCAATGATAGCCCAATAAGGTGTGTATATAGCCAATATGTTGTGTTTAGGACCAATGATGGCCAATAAGGCCCAATAAGGTGTGTTTGGGTGCAACGAGGGTCAGTTCGGACCAATGAGTCCCAATAAGGTGTTTACATAATCAATAAGTTGTGTTTAAGACCAATGATGGCCAATAAGTTGTGTTTAGGACCAATGATGGCGAATAAGTTGTGTTTAGGACCAATGATGGCGAATAAGTTGTGTTTAGGACCAATGATGGCCCAAAAGGTGTATATGTAACCAATAGGGCCAAAAAGGTGTGTTTAGGGGCAACAAGGGACAGTTGGGACCAATGAGTCCCAATAAGGTGTGTATATAACTAATAAATTGTCTTTAGGAGCAATGATGGCCCAAAAAGGTGTGTATGTAACCAATAGGACCAAAAAGTTGTGTTTAGGGGAAACAAGGGTCAGTTGGTACCAATGACTCCCAATAATGTAACACCCCAATTTTCACAGATACATGATATACATAGTAAATACGTGTTTATATTATAAATACGTGAGCTTAATTGATAAATGTGATAAGACTATGCTTTAGATAAGTTGCATGTGCTAGAAGTACGTGTTTAATGGCCTATATAATGAAATGTGCATAAACGAATGTCTTAAATGCTAACGAAAGTAAAGTATGAAATGAATATGTGTTTATATGAATAATATAATGATACATGTGTGGATTGATGGCTATATATGTGTAGATACGTGTCTTAATAATTAACGGAAAAGTAGAAGGACTAAAAGTGCAATTATTGTAAAGTTATAAATGTATACGGATATTATACGTATCTATGATTATTATAAGTATCCCGAGGCTTAGAATATAGTAAAAATATATCCTAATATGATTTATAAGGTGAAATGATAAGTATTGTAAAGTTTGAGGGGCTAAAACGTAATTTGGCAATTAATAAAGAAAATATATATAAATGTATATATATGTTATCGTACGAATCCCGAGCCCTAGAAACCTTATAAAATGTTATAAATATGTCCCTTAATGTTTTGGTACATAAAATGATAAAAGGTTAGAAGTTTAGGGGCTAGAAATGCACTAAAACCTAAGTAGAAGGACTAAATATGCCAAAAATTCAAATCTGGCCGGAATGTAAGATCTAGGCGTATCGCGCCAAGACCCTTAAGGTCTAGGCGATACGCGTAGGATCGATCTGTGCAGAAAAATTGGCAGGTCGCAAATTTGGCCACGTTTCGGACTTGCAGCTCACGATTCCGGACATTACGCGTCGTTTTTAGCTGATTAGTCACCATAGACACTTGCCTTAACCTTGTGCGACCTCAATGAGTATAAATAGGGCCCTGGATCGTCCATAACAACTCGCAAATTCACTCAAACATCACCTAAAAACCCTAAACCGAAGCAGAAACTTTACATGAGCAATTCGACCAAACGGGAAGGAATTAAGGTCCAATCTTCTGCAGTCCCACGTTTTTAGGTATGCCCTACAAAAGCCCCATGTTAATTTCAGTTGTTATAATGTCTAGATTAGATATTTAAAACTATGCAAAAATTAGGGTTTATAATCTTATTTTGACAAAATCGGGTGATCGGGTGGGAATTAGGGTCTGAATTTTTGTAGGTAATCCTAATTTAATGTGTTTTAAGAAAGCCCTAAGTTTATTTCACAATTGGAAAAGGTTTGGTAATGGTTTTGTTAACGGGTCAAAATTAGGGTTTTCATAACGTTACTCTGCCCAAATTGAGCAAACGGTTTTGAATTAAGCTTAGATATTTTAAAGTATATTATAAAATGTTATAATGGATGATACCCTAAGTTGGTTTGAAAAGAAAATGAGTTTTGATAAAGAAACGAGAAATATATGAAATTAGGGTTTTGAATTATGATTATTTAATATAAAATAATCCGGAGGGTATGGGTACTTGAATTTTGGTATGGAACTATGTTTATAAATATAATAAGTATATATGAGGTTAAAATGGATAAATGATAAAGTAGTTAAGATACCGAGTTAATCGGATATTTAGAAGTTCGCGCGGACCGGAAGGGTAGACACCTGTACACTGGGGTTTCTGGCAATAGCGGGGGTGTCGCCATCCCATCTGGGCAATGGCATCCCAACACTGGGCGATCCCGGAGTGAGTGTCTACTTATAGGAATGCGCGTCTTCATAATTATCAATAAAAAGAAGATGATATACCTATAGGGGTATTTTGGTCATTTTGACCTTAAAAGAAGTAAACCTTAATAATCAGATATTATTAAGATAATATAAGAGATAAATAAACATAGGATATGTTTATAATGTTAAACCTTGCGTTAATGCCATACGATACGCGAATTAGGTTAACCGAAGGATTCTGTCGGAGGTTCTGTCCGAGTTTAACGAGTAAAGAGATAAGGTGAGTTCTGCGAGCCCACTTTTAAATGTTTTAAACGCTTTAATGTTTTCGGGCTGATATACATATAATGTTCAACTGTTTAATTGGAAAGTATTTAAAATACTTTTATATGAAAGTTTGATTATCTTAAACTGATAAATTGATGAAATGATGAACTGTTGAAATGATATGTGAAGGTACTTATGAATGTATATACGTGTTAGTAATACATATGAAATGGTTATGTTAGAATAATGCATATGAAATGCTTATTAGGGTTATGTGCTATATTTGCTTTGAAACTAGGTATCCAAATGATAAGGGTTTGTTAATAAACGTACAAGTGAGAATGTATGATTATATGAGAACAGGGGGTGCATTTGCTATATTATTATGTGGTGGATACGCCGCTGGTACATCCTGTATACAAGCATGGTAGTATAGTTACCCGGTATATTGAAAGTGTGGAGGATACGCCGCTGGTACATCCTGTATACATACACCTAGGTAAATTGGGGGATGTTCACTTGTTGCAGTATATGAGTACATTATCATGTTTATTAGCACACCTGAGTCAGTCGGATATCTAACTAGGGGCGGGTAGTAGTACTGTGGTGGTTAAGGAGATGTTCGATAGAATGGAACGTCTAAAGAGGGTCAAGGTTACGTGAACGGTTGTCGTTGCTGAATGGTTGGGGGCTTCCAGATGAAGTTACCTGAGCAGTCTTCGAGACCGGGAAGGTATAGAAGAAATGAAAGGGTTGTCGGTACTGAGGTTGGGGGCTTCCGATAAAGTCACCTGAGCAGTATTCGAGACCAGAAGGTATAGAGGTGTATGGAATTCAGGTCATAGGGGTTAAAGGTTATGGAGGTAGATGTTTTCTAGAGAAACGTGTATGGTTATGATGTTATGTTATGTATGACTTGTTATGTGTTATACTTGATAAATGTTGTAAAAAGGGATTTTGCAGGTTCAAAGGTTTTAACCTCACGATCGAGGTAATGTTTTTAAATGTAGAACTCACCAGCGTAAGCTGACCTTTTCCCAAAACCATATGTATGTCAGGTTTAGGTGAGACGTCTGGAAGCAAGGGCGGAGCCCTCGTGTTAAGAGAATGATCGGGCAAGCTATAGAGGAAGCTGATGAGCGTGCTGGCTAGTTGTAGATAAATAAAGACGAGATATAGTTAGTCACTATATAGATAGATTGTAAATTATCTCAGTTACTTTACGTACTTGGCTTATATATAAATAAAAGTTTTAAATTTTCCGCTGCTTATCTCTGTTGTGCCACGTGTTCATGAGTAAATCCGATGAGTGACCCCTCCTAGTGCCAAGTCTGGGAGTGGGCGTCACAAGTTGGTATCAGAGCCTTGGTTTAAGAGATTTAGGTACAAGCGCGGTATCTAAACTTAAACTAGGACTCCAGGTAGAGTAAGTTGAGATAAGAATGTAGATGCCAGCCAGGATAGCTTGTGCCCGTAAGGACGAATATGCATAAGGAACATAATAAGTGGGACTTGCGGTATGCGTATATGGAAAATACACGATTGCAATTAGCTACTGCAATTTGGCATTTTCCATGTAAATAGACCATAAGTACTAACCGTTGTGTGGCCAAGTGCAAGAAGAAGAAGAACGTTTAGAAATGATAATCTAGGAATCGGTTTGAGTTGCGGATGAAGATAGAGAGGCGAGATGTGGACATTAGGGAATTGTGTGCTAGAAGTAACTGGGTTTTGAACGCATCGTAAATATATAATTGTATCGGATCCTGCACTTATATACTTATCATGAATTCAAAATTTGGAAACTCTACGTCACACAAATTCTGAAATGTCATCCATCTTAAATTAGGATCTGGAAATGGCTGCAAGAGGCGATCGTGCGAGTGCGGAACCCGAGAACAATAACGCCGGAGCTAATGCATTCACTAACGAGCAGAGAGCGGCTATGGTGGCAGAGATGACACGCTTAATGCAGACGACACTACCTGGTTTATTAGTTCAACTTCAAGGAGCTGCGAGAGTTGGTGCTAGTGGAGCCCGTGGAGCTGGTGGAGCTGCAGGAAGAGGTGCCGGAGCTGCACAACCTAGAATAGGATGTTCGTTTAAATCGTTTAGCGGTTGCAGACCTCCTTTGTTCGACGGCAATCAAGATGCGTTAGCTACGTTCCAGTGGATTCATGAGATGGAAGCGGTCATAGAGATTAGTGAGTGTAGTGAGAACCAAGCCGTGAAGTATGCTGCCCACTCGTTTGTCTCAGAAGCACTGCACTGGTGGGGGATGATCAAACAGACGGAAGAAGACAGGAGCTCATTGCTGCAATGAAGTGGAACGATCTGAAGAGGTTAGTTTTAGAAGATTTCTGCCCTAAAGGTGAGCTGGAGCAACTGGAAAGGAGTTTTCTGACATTAGGAAGCTGGGAACATGACGCACCGGGAATACACTTCAAAATTCAACGCGATGGCGAGACTGCTACCTACCTTAGTCACTCCCGAAGCTGAGAGGGTGAAGCGTTACGTTCAAGGATTTCCGAGTAGAGTTAGAGTGTTGATCAAGGCGACTGAACCAAAGACATTCAAGGCGACGGTGAATTTAAGTTCCAATCTCTACAGCGAGATGTTCGGTGCGAACGGTAGACCAGAAGGAGCAAAGAGGAAGGAGTCGGAGTCAGAAGCAATTTCAAGGAAGGACAACGGGAATCATCACAAGACAGTTGAAGCATAATTCAAAAGACGACAAGCCGAAGTGCCACAAATGCAAGAAGAATCATTTTGGAGAATGTAGGTCAGGAACGTCTACGTGTTATACATGCGGTAAGGAAGGTCACTTCTCGGGCAATTGCCCGGAGCGTAAGAAGTGTTACGAATGCGGGGAAGCGGGACACCTTAGGATGAACTGTCCTAAGTTGGTATTAAACCCTAAACCACTTCGAGCCATCCCAGGGAATGTTACGGGTCCGAGAACGGCTCCTGCGAGGGCATATGGTATGTTGGAGATGATAGAAGGAGATCCTCAGACCTCGTCAGGTAATTCGAGTAGTTAGAAATCATAGACAATCGTTATTCGTTTGCTTTAGTAGGTTATGTGTGCCATTGCTTGCTGCAGTATGCTTAGACATTAGAACTATTAGAACTTATGTTCTAGAAAGTAGCCGAAAATGTGAAAGCATTATCAAGGATCCCGTAAACAAAGCTACCGTAGACAGCTTAGGGTTACGTTTTCCTTAGGATAAATGCATAAATCGCTAAAGGTAAATGTTACCGAGTTATGAAATGAGTTATGAATGGTTATGTTATGCGGATGAATGGCAAAAGTTGGAAATGAATGTTTAAGATGGGAATGGAACAGGTTTCGAGGACGAAACCCTGTTTAAGGGGGGTAGAGTTGTAACACCCCAATTTTCACAGATACATGATATACATAGTAAATACGTGTTTATATTATAAATACGTGAGCTTAATTGATAAATGTGATAAGACTATGCTTTAGATAAGTTGCATGTGCTAGAAGTACGTGTTTAATGGCCTATATAATGAAATGTGCATAAACGAATGTCTTAAATGCTAACGAAAGTAAAGTATGAGATGAATATGTGTTTATATGAATAACATAATGATACATGTGTGAATTGATGGCTATATACGTATAGATACGTGTGTTAATAGTTAACGGAAAAGTAAAAGGACTAAAAGTGTAATTATTGTAAAGTTATAAACGTATACGGATATTATACGTATCTATGATTATTATAAGTATCCCGAGGCTTAGAATATAGTAAAAATATATCCTAATATGATTTATAAGGTGAAATGATAAGTATTGTAAAGTTTGAGGGGCTAAAACGTAATTTAGCAATTAATAAAGAAAATATATATAAATGTATATATATGTTATCGTACGAATCCCGAGCCTCTAGAAACCTTATAAAATGTTAGAAATATGTCCCTTAATGTTTTGGTACATAAAATAATAAAAGGTTAGAAGTTTAGGGGCTAGATAATGCACTAAAACCTAAGTAGAAGGACTAAATATGCCAAAAATTCAAATCTGGCCGGAATGTAAGATCTAGGCGTATCGCGCCAAGACCCTTAAGGTCTAGGCGATACGCGTAGGATCGATCTGTGCAGAAAAATTGGCAGGTCGCGAATTTGGCCACGTTTCGGACTTGCAGCTCACGATTCCGGACATTACGCGTCGTTTTTAGATGATTAGTCACCATAGACACTTGCCTTAACCTTGTGCGACCTCAATGAGTATAAATAGGGCCCTGGATCGTCCATAACAACTCGCAAATTCACTCAAACATCACCTAAAAACCCTAAACCGAAGCAGAAACTTTACATGAGCAATTCGACCAAACGGGAAGGAATTAAGGTCCAATCTTCTGCAGTCCCACGTTTTTAGGTATGCCCTACAAAAGCCCCATGTTAATTTCAGTTGTTATAATGTCTAGATTAGATATTTAAAACTATGCAAAAATTAGGGTTTATAATCTTATTTTGACAAAATCGGGTGATCGGGTGGGAATTAGGGTCTGAATTTTTGTAGGTAATCCTAATTTAATGTGTTTTAAGAAAGCCCTAAGTTTATTTCACAATTGGAAAAGGTTTGGTAATGGTTTTGTTAACGGGTCAAAATTAGGGTTTTCATAACGTTACTCTGCCCAAATTGAGCAAACGGTTTTGAATTAAGCTTAGATATTTTAAAGTATATTATAAAATGTTATAATGGATGATACCCTAAGTTGGTTTGAAAAGAAAATGAGTTTTGATAAAGAAACGAGAAATATATGAAATTAGGGTTTTGAATTATGATTATTTAATATAAAATAATCCGGAGGGTATGGGTACTTGAATTTTGGTATGGAACTATGTTTATATATATAATAAGTATATATGGGGTTAAAATGGATAAATGATAAAGTAGTTAAGATACCGAGTTAATCGGATATTTAGAAGTTCGCGCGGACCGGAAGGGTAGACACCTGTACACTGGGGTTTCTGGCAATAGCGGGGGTGTCGCCATCCCATCTGGGCAATGGCATCCCAACACTGGGCGATCCCGGAGTGAGTGTCTACTTATAGGAATGCGCGTCTTCATAATTATCAATAAAAAGAAGATGATATACCTATAGGGGTATTTTGGTCATTTTGACCTTAAAAGAAGTAAACCTTAATAATCAGATATTATTAAGATAATATAAGAGATAAATAAACATAGGATATGTTTATAATGTTAAACCTTGCGTTAATGCCATACGATACGCGAATTAGGTTAACCGAAGGATTCTGTCGGAGGTTCTGTCCGAGTTTAACGAGTAAAGAGATAAGGTGAGTTCTGCGAGCCCACTTTTAAATGTTTTAAACGCTTTAATGTTTTCGGGCTGATATACATATAATGTTCAACTGTTTAATTGGAAAGTATTTAAAATACTTTTATATGAAAGTTTGATTATCTTAAACTGATAAATTGATGAAATGATGAACTGTTGAAATGATATGTGAAGGTACTTATGAATGTATATACGTGTTAGTAATACATATGAAATGGTTATGTTAGAATAATGCATATGAAATGCTTATTAGGGTTATGTGCTATATTTGCTTTGAAACTAGGTATCCAAATGATAAGGGTTTGTTAATAAACGTACAAGTGAGAATGTATGATTATATGAGAACAGGGGGTGCATTTGCTATATTATTATGTGGTGGATACGCCGCTGGTACATCCTGTATACAAGCATGGTAGTATAGTTACCCGGTATATTGAAAGTGTGGAGGATACGCCGCTGGTACATCCTGTATACATACACCTAGGTAAATTGGGGGATGTTCACTTGTTGCAGTATATGAGTACATTATCATGTTTATTAGCACACCTGAGTCAGTCGGATATCTAACTAGGGGCGGGTAGTAGTACTGTGGTGGTTAAGGAGATGTTCGATAGAATGGAACGTCTAAGAGAGGGTCAAGGTTACGTGAACGGTTGTCGTTGCTGAATGGTTGGGGGCTTCCAGATGAAGTTACCTGAGCAGTCTTCGAGACCGGGAAGGTATAGAAGAAATGAAAGGGTTGTCGGTACTGAGGTTGGGGGCTTCCGATAAAGTCACCTGAGCAGTATTCGAGACCAGAAGGTATAGAGGTGTATGGAATTCAGGTCATAGGGGTTAAAGGTTATGGAGGTAGATGTTTTCTAGAGAAACGTGTATGGTTATGATGTTATGTTATGTATGACTTGTTATGTGTTATACTTGATAAATGTTGTAAAAAGGGATTTTGCAGGTTCAAAGGTTTTAACCTCACGATCGAGGTAATGTTTTTAAATGTAGAACTCACCAGCGTAAGCTGACCTTTTCCCAAAACCATATGTATGTCAGGTTTAGGTGAGACGTCTGGAAGCAAGGGCGGAGCCCTCGTGTTAAGAGAATGATCGGGCAAGCTATAGAGGAAGCTGATGAGCGTGCTGGCTAGTTGTAGATAAATAAAGATGAGATATAGTTAGTCACTATATAGATAGATTGTAAATTATCTCAGTTACTTTACGTACTTGGCTTATATATAAATAAAAGTTTTAAATTTTCCGCTGCTTATCTCTGTTGTGCCACGTGTTCATGAGTAAATCCGATGAGTGACCCCTCCTAGTGCCAAGTCTGGGAGTGGGCGTCACAAATAAGGTGTGTATATAACCAATAGGACCAAAAAGGAGTGTTTAAAGGCAACAAGGGTCATTTGGGACCAATGAGTCCCAATAAGGTGTGTATATAACCAATAAGTTGTGTTTAGGACCAATGATGGCGCAATAAAGTGCGTATATAACCAATAGGTTGTGTTTAGGACCAATGATGGCCAATAAGTTGTGTTTAGTACCAATGATTGCCCAATAAGGTGTGTATATAACCAATAGGACTAAAAAGGTGTGTTTAGGGGCGATAAGGGTCAATTGGGACCAATGAGTCCCAATAAGGTGTGTATATAACCAATAGGTTGTGTTTAGGACAAATGATGGCCCGCCCAATAAGGTGTGTATATAACCAATAGGACAAAAAGGAGTATTTAAGGGCAACAAGGGTCAGTTGGGACCAATGAGTCCCATTCAGGTGTGTATATAACCAATAAGTTGTGTTTAAGACCAATGATGGCAAATAAGTTATGTTTAGGACCAATGATTGCCAATAAGTTGTGTTTAGGAGCAATGATGGCCTAAAAAGGTGTGTATATAACCAATAGGACCAAAAAGTTGTGTTTAGGGGCAACAAGGGTCAGTTGGTACCATTGACTCCTAATAAGGTGTGTATATAACCAATAGGACCAAAAAGGAGTGTTTAAGGGCAACAAGGGTCAGTTGGGACCAATGAGTCCCAATAAGGTGCGTATATAACCAATAGGTTGTGTTTAGGACCAATGATGGCCAATAAGTTGTGTTTAGTACCAATGATAGCCCAATAAGGTGTGTATATAACAAATAGGACTAAAAAGGTGTGTTTAGGGGCAACAAGGGACATTTGGGACCAATGAGTCCCAATAAGGTTTATCTATAACCAATAAGTTGTCTTTAGGAGCAATGATGGCCCTAAAAGGTGTGTATATAACCAATAGGACCAAAAAGTTGTGTTTAGGGGCATCAAGGGTCAGTCGGTACCAATGAGTCCCAATAAGGTGTGTATATAACCAATAGGACCAAAAAGGAGTGTTTAAGGGCAACAAGGGTCAGTTGGGACCAATGAGTCCCAATAAGGTGTGTATATAACCAATAGGACCAAAAAGGAGTGTTTAAAGGCAACAAGGGTCAGTTGGGACCAATGAGTCCCAATAAGGTGTGTATATAACCAATAATTTGTGTTTAGGACCAATGATGGCGCAATAAGGTGTGTATATAATCAATAGGTTATGTTTAGGACCAATGATGGCCAATAAGTTGTGTTTAGTACCAATGATGGCCCAATAAGGTGTGTATAAAACCAATAGGACCAAAAAGGTGTGTTTAGGGGCGATAAGGGTCAATTGGGACCAATGAGTCCTAATAAGGTGTGTATATAACCAATAAGTTGTGTTTAGGACCAATGATGGCCCAATAAGGTGTGTATATAACCAATAGGAAAAAAAGGAGTATTTAAGGGCAACAAGGGTCAGTTGGGACCAATGAGTCCCATTCAGGTGTGTATATAACCAATAAGTTGTGTTTAAGACCAATGATGGCCAATAAGTTATGTTTAGGAGCAATGATGGCCTAAAAAGATGTGTATATAATCAATAGGACCAAAAATTTGTGTTTAGGGGAAACAAGGGTCAGTTGGTACCAATGACTCCCAATAAGGTGTGTATATAACCAATAGGACCAAAAAGGAGTGTTTAAGGGCAAGAAGGGTCTGTTGGGACCAATGAGTCCCAATAAGGTGCGTATATAACCAATAGGTTGGGTTTAGGACCAATGATGGCCAAACAGTAGTGTTTAGTACCAATGATAGCCCAATAAGGTGTGTATATAACAAATAGGACTAAAAAGGTGTGTTTAGGGGCAACAAGGGACAGTTGGGACCAATGAGTCCCAATAAGGTGTGTATATAACCAATAAATTGTGTTTAGGACCAATGATGGCCCAATAAGGTTTATATATAACCAATAGGACAAAAAAGGAGTATTTAAGGGCAACACGGGTCAGTTGGGACCAATGAGTCCCAATAAGGTGTGTATATAACCAATAAGTTGTGTTTAGGACCAATGATGGCGCAATAAGGTGTGTATAAAATCAATTGGTTGTGTTTAGGACCAATGATGGCCAATAAGTTGTGTTTAGTACCAATGATGGCCCAATAAGGTGTGTATAACACCAATAGGACCAAAAAGGTGTGTTTAGGGGCGATAAGGGTCAATTAGGACCAATGACTCCCAATAAGGTGTGTATATAACCAATAGGACCAAAAAGGAGTGTTTAAAGGCAACAAGGGTCAGTTGGGACCAATGAGTCCCAATAAGGTGTGTATATAACCAATAAGTTGTGTTTAGGACCAATGATGGCGCAATAAAGTGCGTATATAATCAATAGGTTGTGTTTAGGACCAATGATGGCCAATAAGTTGTGTTTAGTACCAATGATTGCCCAATAAGGTGTGTATATAACCAATAGGACTAAAAAGGTGTGTTTAGGGGCGATAAGGGTCAATTGGGACCAATGAGTCCCAATAAGGTGTGTATATAACCAATAGGTTGTGTTTAGGACCAATGATGGCCCAATAAGGTGTGTATATAATCAATAGGACAAAAAGGAGTATTTAAGGGCAACAAGGGTCAGTTGGGACCAATGAGTCCCATTCAGGTGTGTATATAACCAATAAGTTGTGTTTAAGACCAATGATGGCCATTAAGTTATGTTTAGGACCAATGATTGCCAATAAGTTGTGTTTAGGAGCAATGATGGCCTAAAAAGGTGTGTATATAACCAATAGGACCAAAAAGTTGTGTTTAGGGGCAACAAAGGTCAGTTGGTACCAATGACTCCTAATAAGATGTGTATATAACCAATAGGACCAAAAAGGAGTGTTTAAGGGCAACAAGGGTCAGTTGGGACCAATGAGTCCCAATAAGGTGTGTATATAACCAATAGGTTGTGTTTAGGACCAATGATGGCCAATAAGTTGTGTTTAGTACCAATGATAGCCTAATAAGGTGTGTATATAACAAATAGGACTAAAAAGGTGTGTTTAGGGGCAACAAGGGACATTTGGGACCAATGAGTCCCAATAAGGTTTATATATAACCAATAAGTTGTCTTTAGAAGCAATGATGGCCCTAAAAGGTGTGTATATAACCAATAGGACCAAAAAGTTGTGTTTAGGGGCAACAAGGGTCAGTTGGTACCAATGAGTCCCAATAAAGATGTGTATATAACCAATAAGTTGTGTTTAGGACCAATGATGCCAATAAGTTGTGTTTGGGACCAATGATAGCCCAATAAGGTGTGTATATAGCCAATATGTTGTGTTTAGGACCAATGATGGCCAATAAGGCCCAATAAGGTGTGTTTGGGTGCAACGAGGGTCAGTTCGGACCAATGAGTCCCAATAAGGTGTTTACATAATCAATAAGTTGTGTTTAAGACCAATGATGGCCAATAAGTTGTGTTTAGGACCAATGATGGCGAATAAGTTGTGTTTAGGACCAATGATGGCCCAAAAGGTGTATATGTAACCAATAGGGCCAAAAAGGTGTGTTTAGGGGCAACAAGGGATAGTTGGGACCAATGAGTCCCAATAAGGTGTGTATATAACTAATAAATTGTCTTTAGGAGCAATGATGGCCCCAAAAGGAGTGTATATAACCAATAGGACCAAAAAGTTGTGTTTAGGGGCAACAAGGGTCAGTTGGTACCAATGACTCCCAATAAGGTGTGTATATAACCAATAGGACCAAAAAGGAGTGTTTAAAGGCAACAAGGGTCAGTTGGGACTAATGAGTCCCAATAAGGTGTGTATATAACCAATAAGTTGTGTTTAGGACCAATGATGGCGCAATAAAGTGCGTATATAACCAATAGGTTGTGTTTAGGACCAATGATGGCCAATAAGTTGTGTTTAGTACCAATGATTGCCCAATAAGGTGTGTATATAACCAATAGGACTAAAAAGGTGTGTTTAGGGGCGATAAGGGTCAATTGGGACCAATGAGTCCCAATAAGGTGTGTATATAACCAATAGGTTGTGTTTAGGACCAATGATGGCCCGCCCAATAAAGTGTGTATATAACCAATAGGACAAAAAGGAGTATTTAAGGGCAACAAGGGTCAGTTGGGACCAATGAGTCCCATTCAGGTGTGTATATAACCAATAAGTTGTGTTTAAGACCAATGATGACCAATAAGTTATGTTTAGGACCAATCATTGCCAATAAGTTGTGTTTAGGAGCAATGATGGCCTAAAAAGGTGTGTATATAACCAATAGGACCAAAAAGTTGTGTTTAGGGGCAACAAGGGTCAGTTGGTACCAATGACTCCTAATAAGGTGTGTATATAACCAATAGGACCAAAAAGGAGTGTTTAAGGGCAACAAGGGTCAGTTGGTACCAATGACTCCTAATAAGGTTTATATATAACCAATAGGACAAAAAAGGAGTATTTAAGGGCAACACGGGTCAGTTGGGACCAATGAGTCCCAATAAGGTGTGTATATAACCAATAATTTGTGTTTAGGACCAATGATGGCGCAATAAGGTGTGTATATAATCAATAGGTTATGTTTAGGACCAATGATGGCCAATAAGTTGTGTTTAGTACCAATGATGGCCCAATAAGGTGTGTATAAAACCAATAGGACCAAAAAGGTGTGTTTAGGGGTGATAAGGGTCAATTGGGACCAATGAGTCCTAATAAGGTGT